>VNJN01000272.1:0-35074 GCA_008042485.1 Drosophila mayri | reverse complement strand
CGTTTACAAAGCGCTGGTCTAAGGAGTTTAATGACCCTTATACTACAAAGCTTTTGTATGTTTCTCTTGTCCGTCCTTCTTTGGAGTATTGCTCGTGTATATGGTCACCTCAATTATCTTCTTATCGAAATATGTTAGAGTCTGTGCAAAAACAATTTTTGTTATTCGCGTTAAGAAGTTTAAATTGGGATGTTGGTAGACAGCTGCCCTCGCCTTTTGGATTTACCCTCCTTGAACCATCGTAGAATCTGCCAGGGAGTCATGTTTTTGCATAAATTAGTTGTTGGTGATGTCGATTCCCCCCTACTTCTTAATTCCCTTAACTGGACTGTTCCTTGTAGAACAATACGTCGTTTTCGGCCATTGTTTCTACCTTTATGTAAGTCCAATTATGCCCGTCATGATCCTTTTCGAGTTTTTTGTGATAATTATAACAATATGTGTCATGTCTTATCATTCGAAAGTTCCTCTTCTACTAATTATAATAATCTGTTATCGCTCCTCTCTTCCAATATTTTGTAATTTGCTGTGTTGTCAACCATTCGATGTGAGTCAGGAGCATATCGTTAAAAAACACTCCTTAGTGGTATGGCAACATAGTTTCATTTTTTTAATAATTTATATTAAGATTATTGTAATAGAAGTTGAAATCGCGAAAAAAGCAGTACATTGCTTATAAATAAATAAATAAATAAATAAATAAATAAGATATAGAGCTTTAATTTTTTTTCGACAGTATTTGTTTTGCTTGCACGCATATCAAGTTTGTTTTAAATTTTTACCACTTCCACTTCCGGCCCCGCAAATCATCAAATTTTATTTTATCATCGTAATTTTAAAGCTAGAGTCGAATTTTGGTATGTACATTAAGAACTATAGTTTGTGTAATTCCTGAAAATTTGGTTGCAATCAGATAAAAATTGTCGAAGTTATTAAAGAAATAATTTTGAATGGCCAAAAACGGCTGCTGCAGCATGCCTGATTTGGCTGACCAACTAGACCAACTAAATATTCTTATTAGTTATTGATTGTGATCAGAAAAGAATCTTATAAGATATTTGAGGAGCAATTTTAATAAATGGTAATAATTATTAGCCGCTTTAATGCAATAATAACGCGTTTTTACACAAATGGATACATGTGTATGTAATTTTGTATGCATGTGATTATATTACACTTGCATTTGCATTAGTCCGCTTTGTTTAAAAATATATTAACTATTTACTATGGGTAGCGGGTATCTCACAGTCGAGTTTACTCGACTGTTGTTTTTTTACTTGTTAATTTATTGTGCAACTAATAAAATATATAATATAATTATTTTCTTATTGTTCTTATTTTTGAAGACTAAGATTGCACCAACTTTCTAATTAAGGGGACGAATAATTAATAAAAATAATCTTATTAAAAATTCGACTATCCTTTGTATGGGAGCTATTGGATATAGCTTAAAATTGATTTATATTTAAAAATGAGTTGGGATATATAAACGTACACAAAACACATAATCTGTTATATTGGTTATGATATCTTAAAAAACAAAAAAGTGTGTCATAGTAGATGTCGTTTTTAAACCGATCGTTCCCATGGCAGCTATACGATATAGATGAGCTATGAAACCGTTGTTTTGCAGTATACTTACAATATTTTTGGCCTCGTCTCCATACAAGCCCGACCACTGTGCGCTGCCTTATCATACTGGAGGAAGAGCTGATTCCGTCCTGCACCCTTGGAACGTCTTGCCATTCAGGAAGCTGCTGATGACATCGTAGAGCTGATGGTGCAGCAGTCCCTTGACTTTTTACAGCAGACCTGGATACAAAACTTTGCCAAACGCCTGCTCGATGTCAAAGCCATTGAGGATGTAATATCCGACACGGTGTATCTGCTCCGTGGTACCATACTGCTTCCTAAAGCCAAACTTGTGGATCTCTCTCTCTCTCTTCTGGTCTCTTCCGGTTTCACAGCCTTTGTATCCTTTTACTTCCACAAATCTGATTGTAGGGATTGGCGGAGACATTTAATGAGGAGATTTCAGTATTGCTAAAAACTTTTCTACTTTGCCAGGCGAAGAGGTATGAAAGGGACAGAATCTGTTTTCCAGGCTGCTTGCAAAGCCTCAACTCGATCCTGCGGTGTTCGCGCCAACGCGCCATCAGCTGCTCTAACCGGAAACTTCGGAGCTGCTTGTCTTTTCAACAGCTTTATCGACGTCCTCAGTCATTTTTAACTCTGTGTTAAGTTGTTCCACTCATCCGGTAATAGTCTTATATTTTCACCTTGGGGGAATAAGCCTTCAAACCGGGAATGTGGCAATTACAGGCATATGGTCGGAGGTCAGGTCTTACTCATATCGGACAGTAGGCAAGCTGTTGTAAACCTTTTTGTATATAAAAATGTATGCTTTATAAAGAGCAGTGCCTCTAGCGTTATCCCTCACGCGGAGTTGAAATCACATGCAAACTTTAGATTTTAAACGAAAACAACAATGAGATAAAAATGACAATGACCTCTTTAACTCCAAACCGTATAAAGTATATATATTCTTGATCAGGATCAACACCAGAGTCGATCTAGCTATGTTTGTCTGTTCGTTCGTCCGTTTCTACGCAAACTAGTCTCTCAGTTTTAAAGCTATCTGAATGAAACTTTGCAGTTAGTCTTCTAATATAAATACTCTCACTCGTACATATGTCGGAACGGGCCGGATCGAACGACTATATATTATAGCTGCCATAGGAATAATCTGAAAAATGTTTGAAAAAAATTATAACTACGTCAGCTTTCAACATACCTTTACCAAATTTAAGATTTGGCCATTAATATTATTTCAGAATTTCGGTTTTAATTTCATAAAAATCGGACAATTCTATCATATAGCTTCCATAGGAACAATCAGGGAAATAAAAAAAAAGACCATAACTTGGCCGTTTTCCAAACCATTTTCATCAAATTTGAGATTTGACAACTTATTATTCCAACATTTTGGTTTTATTTTTTGATTAAAATCTGCAAGGGTATACCAACTTCGGTGATCCGAACTTAGCTTCCTTTCTACAAGTAATTTAGCTTGTTTCTTTTTCGCGTTTAAGCTGCAAAGGATCTAGCTTAAAGAAAAGGTTGCATATCATAGCTTTAGGTATTTCAATGAAATATTTATACCCGCTACCCATAAGGTAGAAGGGTATTATAACTTTGTGCCGGCAGGAAATGTATGTAACACGTAGAAGGAGGCATCTCCGACCCTATAAAGTATATATATTCTTGATCAGCATCAACAGCCGAGACGATCTAGCCATGTCCGTCTGTGTGTCTGTCCGTCTGTCCGTATGAAACACTGGATCTCAGAGACTATAAGAGATAGACCTAATTTTTTTTAGACAGTATTTGTTATGCTTGCACGCAGATCAAGTTTGTTTCAAATTTTTACCACGCCCACTTCCACCCCCGCAAATCATCAAAAACGAAATTAAATCATTTGGTATGTACATTAAGAACTATAGTCTGTGTGATTCCTGAAAATTTGGTTGTGATCAGATAAAAATTGTCGAAGTTATTAAAGAAATAATTTTGTATGGCCACAAACGGCTGCTACAGCACGCCTCATTTGGCTGACCAATTAGACTAACTAAGTATTCTTATTAGTTCCTGATTGTGATCGGATAAGAATCTTATAAGATATTCGAGAAGCAATTTTAATAAATGTTAATAATTATAAGCCCCTTTAATGCAATAATAACGCGTTTTTACACACATAAATACACGTGTGTGTATTTTTGTACGCATGTGATTATATTACACTTGCATTTGCATTTGTCCGTTATGTTCAAAAATATATTAACTATTTACTATGGGTAGCGGGTATCTCACAGTCGAGCTTCCTCGACTGTAGCTTTCTTACTTGTTTTTATTAATAAACGTTTCTGATTTGTAATTGTAATTTTAGATAACATTATTAGTGAACAAGAAAGCAAGTCGGTTGTCTTACAATGTCCCGTTAATGAAGACAAATGCGGAAAACTTCATTCACTAAATTGGTTTAAGGGCGATGATCGTATTGCTGCAATGCTTCTGGGCGAAAATAATGCGACAAGTGTTAATAAAAAATTTAAAGAAAGGTAAGATAAACAATGTTTAATATATGTATGTTGAAGAATTTATTTTTATTTTTTATTATAGGGTGACTGTCGACCAAAATCCGTACAGACTTGTTATTAAAGACTTGAAAATAAGTGATGAAGATATTTATCTATGTGATACAACATTCTTCATACCAAAAGAAACATGTGATAACTTCAATGGGTATCGAGTTGAATTGAGAGTCTTAGGTAAATAAGGCTTATTAATACGGGCTTTCCTAACTTGCATGCGCATTTTGTTGTAAATTTGTATAACTATATGATACATCCTTCACATTAACAGCAACACGAAATAGATCAAATAAAAATTCAAGAAAATAAGCAAACTTCGGCTCGTCGATGTTTGTATACCCTTGCAGTTTGCAATTGGATTATTATGAATCGATCAAATTTTCCCAATTAATTATTAATGATTAATTATTTATTAATTAACTTTGATTACGTTTACCTATACATATTGAATGTACAGTCTTACAGTTTTATTCAATACTCAGAGCAGATATAAATATGTTGAAAAAGAAATTATAATGCACGGCAAAGGTATAAATATGCTTGGAATTACATAACTTAAAAATAGTAATAACAATTGGGAAACTATTCTACACTCTTATACATTTTTGATTGAAAAAATGTTTCTAAAATGACATCTACCTTATGGACATAAGTATATGTACACTGATATTAGGAAAAATAAATAAATAAATAAAAACTATTAAGAACGCGGCGGATGTTTGGAATTTTTTTTATTTTATTTGTTTATCAACAGGTTATCAAATTATTAGCAATCCATAAAGTTTAAATTGTAATTAAAAACTTAATAATGATGTTTACCTTAGCCTTAAGCTTCGCTTAATTTTTCCATCAATTTACGAACTTTTAAAAAATGTTGCAATGTTATTTCTATGCCTATTTAAGTCCCTCGGCATTATAGGAAATTATCTTACCAGATTCTATCAGTCTTTTAATTTTATCACGATCTTCTCCTACAAATGTGTTCAACAAGGAATTGCATTATTTTTATAAATTTTTGTTGTCATAATACTTTAAAATAATTTTAATTACGTTGGGCTACATTATTTTTGTCGTATTTCTTTGCTTACCAACATATCGATAAAAATAAGTTGATATACATATTTTGAAAAACAGACCATAAAATAAAGTTAAAAGAATACAATTATTAATTGTATTATTAATTATTAATTGTATTCTTTTAACTTTATTCTATGGATATTTTCATAATAGATAAAAATACAAACCTGCTCGGAACAAATGATTAGGTAACTTTAAACAAAATTTTTGGAAATTAAAAACTACACATATACTTATTTGCATCAGGTAGATAAAAAGTATTTACAAAATACATTCATATATGACAGAAAAGCAACCCTTAATTTGAATGGTCTAGTCACCTTTTTACTTTTTGGCTCTAGACCTGATTCCAAGGATCTTAAAACAAAGCTCGCAAAACCATAAAAAAGAGCTTTATGTTTTTGTTTTAAACTAGCTTGAAAAACTAAACTAACAAAATTCAAATGTATGGTCGCTATGCACATTGCTATTAAAATATTAAAAAAAAAAACACACTCAAAAATATAAGAACTAAAAAATGTTTGAAACAAAGTAAAACAAAAAAGGTTCGTATTAAGCTGCAAATTGGTTTGGTACTATTAAAGTCTAAAACCAGACTGTAAAATAAATAAATGCTTTTCCCATAGAGCTGTTGCTATCCTTTAACCATCTTTTTTTCTCTATCTTTCTTTTACCATCAACATGCGTCAAAACTCATAAAAATAAATGCCCTTGATTAATTGTTATTAAAAAACATATTCCACTACTAACATGAAATCGTTCGTAAACACGGAAACCAACGTATTTATTATTACAATTGTTACCTAAAATACCGCTTAAAATCGCACTCTAAAATATAAATTATTTTCCACATACATAACTGTATAACGTATTTATACTTTTCCTTTATATAATTTTAAAAACTATTTTAATCATATTTTTATTTCCCAATTTAATTGTGGGCTTTGCTAATTCCCGTACCTTTTTATTATATGTAATAATTTAGAAAACCTTGGTAAATTAAATAAATTCTAATTTAACTATATATAGGGGCTTCATAAGCTCCAAACATTCAGAATAATATTACCTTAATATCACATTTAAATATTATATATAAATATAACTAACATAGTTCACCTTACAATTCATTTTGGTTGTGATTTATTGTAATTATAATTAATTACCCCTTTAAACATTAAAACATTTTATAATGATTAAATAAACTGTTTTTTTTAAACAATAACTTAATTTATTTTAACATATGTGTGAATATTTTTGGAATATATGGTCAATTTAAGTTATTAAAAATGTAAACAAACAATATTTACCTTCTAAAAATATTAACGGACACTCATTCACAAACACACATAAAACGACAAAAACGTTTTCTTGAACATCGGAATTCAATACACACATATGTACCTAACAGTGCCACCCACTGAGGTTGTTATTTTGGATGTAAAAGGCGATCGCATTGAGAACGGCACCACAATGGGACCGATGCAGGAACGGCAGTCACTAAAAGCAACATGTACTGTGAAAAACACACGGCCTCAGCCGGAAGTAGGATGGTTCCGTGGAAAGAAGCGACTTACAACGTGTGAGTATAATAACAGTGTGCCCTTGGGTTTTCAGCTGATAATACAATAATACAAATAACAAACATAATAACATAATAAAAATACAAATGTTAAATATTATATAATTCAGCTTTTTTTCCCTTGCAAGGTATTATAATTAATATTTATATAATAATATTATTAATAAAATTAATAAACTTTTCCGTTTTTCAAACCATTTTCATCAAATTTGAGATTTGGCAACTAATTATTATTCCCGATTTTCGTTTTAAATTTTTTATTTAAGTTCTGCAATGGTATACAAACTTCGATGAGGCGAAGTTATTTTCCTTTATTTTTATATTTGGTATTAATACTATGCCAACATAAAAATTCTTTTATTAGCTGTTCAGAGAATTATGGCATATCAGCCATGTCAGTTTAAGCGTTAAAAATAAAATTTTCGCTATAAAATGGAGACTCCGTTTCTGCTTCTTTTATGGACCAATCAACAACTTCACTCAAGACCGTGGGCACATTTTTTATTTAAATTCTTTTGTTAAGCTATTTCTCTTGCATAGGAGACGCTTTTTACAAATACAGATGCTTAGTTTAGCAGAAAACAAGTAAGAAAGCTACAGTCGAGAGAGCTCGACTGTGAGATACCCGCTACCCATAGTAAATAGTTAATATATTTTTGAACAAAGCGGACTAATGCAAATGCAAGTGTAATATAATCACATGCATACAAAAATACATACACATGTATCTATTTGTGTAAAAACGCGTTTTTTGCATTAAAGTTCATGAGGTTGCACCCTACCGTCCATGTAAAGTTCTCATTCGCATTTATACATGGGCGGCCGGGGTAATTCATGATGCCGACGTCGCTGCTCGTCTCACTGTGAAATTCAAGCGCAGCGTTCATGGGGGTAATTCATCATGCAACCGTCGCTGCTCCACTCACAGCGAAATTCTGGCTGTGCGCTCACAGCGAAATTCGTAAAAATTTCCGCAAAAATTATTCTGCACGTGAATTTCACAGCGAGACGAGTAGCGACGTCGGCATCATGAATTACCCCGGCCGCCCATGTATAAAAGCGAATGAGAACTTTACATGGGCGGTAGGGTACAACCCCATGAACTTTTCTGTTGGAAAACCATGTCGACTTCCAACAGAAAAGTCCGACTGGGCAGTGTTTCATATGGACAGACGGACAGACACACAGACGGACATGATCGTCTAGGCTGTTGATGCTGATCAAGAATATATATACTTTATAGGGTCGGAGATGCCTCCTTCTATCTGTTACATACATTTCCTGTCGGCACAAAGTTATAATACCCTTCTACCCTATGGGTATAAAAATAACATGGTCTACAAATACAGGGATCTGGTGAGTTGTTGAAAAGGAGGGCTTCATTTCCGAGGAATATTGTGCGTAGAATCCAAATCCGGCGTCAGAATATGCTTATCACGTATTTTGAGATATTTAAGGTTATGTAGCCGTAAAATGGCGTTTCTTAATCTGCATTGGGAATTAAACTGATTTTAATTTTGTTACCTCTTAATACCACAAGGGATTATTAGTAATATAAAATTATATGATATAATCTTAGATGTTATATAATCTTATTAAAGCGAGATTGTTTTTTTTTACCTTTTTAACAGATTCGCCTACCCATGATTTAAATGACGGACTTTATACTTCAACACTTGAGTTGGATTGGACATTATCGCGAGATGATCTTGCTCAAGATATTGAATGCCGTGTAAAATCAGCAGCAATATCAAATACGATTGTTACAACTTTTGGTGTGGACTTGCAAGGTAATGGATTAATGTATATTAAATAAATAATAATTTTATAAACTTCATAAATAGTATATTAAACAAGAAAGGATGCTAACTTCCGCTCTATGAAGTATGGATACCATGGTAGATTGCAATTTAATTATTAAATTAAAAACGAATTTATTGAATTATAAAAAAGGTGCTTAATCTCAAATTTAATGAAAATATGTTGAAAAACAGCGATTGTTTCTTTTATATTCCTGATTGTTCCTATGGCAGATATATGATATAGTCCAATTTTCAAAAAAAAAAAAAAAAAAAAAAAAATGAAAACCGTAACTCTGGAATAATAAAATATGACAATATAGAAGATTATCTGCAATGTTTAACTTAGATAGCTTAAAAACTGAGAGATTAGTTTAACTAGACTAGTATAATCGGACAGACGGACGGGGAGACATGGCTAGATCGACTCAGCTGTTGATGATCAAGAATACATTACTTTATAGGGTCGGACATGTCTCCTTCACGCCGAGCCAAATTTATAATTAATATTATAATACCCTGCGAAGGTATAAATATTAAAAAAGTGGTCAAATTTTCATATAACACCAACAATTCAATGTGTCAAATTTTGCTCTAAGTAACTTAAATAAATCTTCATTAAATTAAATAATAAAATAAGAATAAAACTAATTGTTGCATAACTTTTTTTTTTTATAAATCAACAGTGCGTCCAACGAGTATTGAGATTGATGGAGTAAAACATCATACCGTGCAGGGCAGTAAAGTTGTTTTGACATGTGATGTAAGTATTCTTAAAAAAAGTCGATAATCTGCATATCAAATTAAAAATGTATCTTTTTATATTTATAAAAATTAAAGGGTCGTGTGTTTGAGTAGCTGGGCAGTCTTTTCCTGTTTGTGATACAAAGTCGTAACAATATGATTTTTCGAGTTTTTAATTTTTTGAATTATTCACCAGGGTTTACCCATCACGTCATGATTTTAAGGTTATGCACATAAAAAACATCATTTTATTAACTTGTGGACCAAAGAAATTTTGGACTGTTTCTCCAGTTGCATTATTTAGTCCAAGACACCTTAAATTTAAGACCTCTAGAAATCAAATATGATTTTTTTTTTCAAAAAGTTATGGCTGTTTGAAATTTTGAATGCCACGGAACCAATGTTACTCTAGTTGGATCATTTAGTAAAAATCTCTCCTATAATTTGAGTCCTTAAAAAATAAAATACGATTTTTTTTGCAAAGGCTTTGTCACATTTGATGCACACAAATAACAATAGTAAATAGGCAATAGTCTTGTCGAAGTGAAAACTAAAATTTAATTTTTTGATTTCAAGGTTTTTAACGTCCCTTTCATCTCATTACATTGCACCACTTTATGTGGTGACTCTAATTAAAAAAAAATAGTGGGAATGCATTAACAGAACATCAAACTGTTATGAGTCATACTCAAAATATTAATACTAAACAGAATATGAATATGACTATTGGTTCAATTTGAATTTTTTTTTTAGAAAACCTCACTCTCTTCACCGCCGATTTGATTGCTGTTTGGAGTAGCGAAAAGGGCCGGCTTGAGCAAGATAAGGCTGTAATATGTTTTTTTTAAATAGAAAACGAAATAAATTAATGACTAAAATTATACTTCAAATAAAATATTAGCTTTAACTTTTTGAGTATGATAGAATTTTTTCTTTTCCGCTTTAGTTGCACTTATGGAAAAACAATGAAGTTCGGCTTTTTAGTCTGATAGTTTCTAGGGAATGCGGTGTCCGATTTAGTTAGAAATTGCTATATCGTATTAATAGAGCAAAAAATGTTAGCTAATTTATTTAATAATACTCATAATTTCATTAATTTATCTTTAGTTTTACCCGATTGTTCCTATACACACTGGTTGATTTCATTGGCCAAAAATACAAAAACCAAAGTCGTAACAACTTTTTTATTTTTAAAAAATTTTTGACAGATCAATAATTCGAACTGCATTTTTATTTTAATTGTATACCATTCGTACTCGCTACAAAAAATGACGGAAGAGTGACAAAAAAATTTATGTCAAAGTTCAATTAAAAAGGAGATCTCGTAATCAATTAAATTTAAATATTAAATCGCGTTTATTTGTCATCAATTAAAATATAAAACTGAGTTATTTGTATGCCATGTTAATGCCTGTCGAGTTATGTATGCATAGAAGTAAACTGAAAACTTTGCGTTCCGACCGGATGATGAAACTTATTTTATAAAAAGGAGCATATATTTCTTAGTCTACGTTATAAATTTGAGCTGCAACTTTTTGCAACCTTCTGACTTATTCGTTTTTTTTTTTTGTTCGTTTTTTTTTTGTTGCACATTTTGTGTTTTTATGTGTTTGAACATATTTTGTTTTTTTTTTCCGTATTGTTATTTTGTTATTATACCCTTGCAGGGTATTATAATTTTAGTCAAAAGTTTGCAACGCAGTGAAGGAGACATCTCCGACCCTATAAAGTATATATATTCTTGATCAGGATCAACAGCCGAATCGATCTAGCCATGTCCGTCCGACAGACGGACGTCCGTTTCTACGCAAACTAGTCCCTCAGTTCTAAAGCTATCTGAATGAAACTTTGCAGTTAGTCTTCTATATACTCTCACTCGTACAAATGTCGGAACGGGCCGGATCGGACGACTATATCATATAGCTGCCATAGAAAAAATCGGAAAATTTTTAGAAAAAAAATTTTAACTTTGTCAGTTTTCAACATATTTTCATCAAAGTTGAGATTTAGCCGTTTTATATTATTCCGGTTTTAATGATAATCGGCCGACTATATCCTATAGCTTTCATAGGAACAATCAGGAAAATAAAAAAAATTGTTATCTAATAAAATTGAAGTAACATATTTTATTTGTAGGAAGTTTACTTAACCTAAAAGTATGTAATTGAATTTATGTAAAAAAATGTAAATTCTTGTATTTTCGTGCTTTAACGTATGGTTTTTGTCTTTATTTGATAATTTTCTTTGTTATGGGGTCTATAAAAGAGCATAGCAATTTTCAGCTCAGTATTTCAACTGAAAGTATTTTGAGCCGCTCATCCATACTAGATCAACCTGTGTGCTATGAGAGCTATAATATATAGTTTCCAGATCCGATTTTCATACCGTATGTGCCTAGGGACCAATAATGACGATATGTAAAGTTTGATGTCGATATCTCCAAAACTGACCGAGTTATTAATTACTGCCACAAAAAAAGGAAAAAAAACCCCAAAGTGCATTGGGATGTGATTTTGTTTTATAAATTGATTTTAGTTCTATTTATAAGATGTTGTCGCAAAGAATATGAAGCTAAGAAAAAGAAACGGCCTATTGGGATACCTCTTCCTAAGCCCGATCTGACCACTGTGCCCTCTGCATCCTACGACTCTGTCCAAAAAAACTAAATAATTCTCAAATAAATAATTCAAAATAATTCAAGAGGCTTGCGTATCAGGTTGCATAAATTTTATTCTGATAGTCTTGCCTCCCACGCTATTGTGTTCACCTGGTTATAGCCGGAGATTCTTAGTTCCGAAGTTTTCCCAGCTGCGTTCGCGATTTATCGGCTAGATCGGTCTGTCAGGCGCGGGGGTGGGTTCCTCATAGCGGTCAACTCTACTCCCACGTCAGAATTATTAACTTTCGAGGGAATCAACGGAATGTTGAATTCCTTAATGGTCGTTTTATTTTTATTACATGTTCCTACGTTCCTCCATTGCCGGAACGGTCTATTTTTTGGAACCACCTTTCCGCCATTCGGATAGGTTCCAATATGCTTTCTGATAGAGATCATTTAGTAGTCATGGGTGATTTAAATATCCCTAGGGCTACTTGGACCCTAGTAGCTCCTCTAACACATTTTAATCCTCAACACAACATGATTTTATTGCTGTTTTGTTCGACATTTCTCTGTCTCAAGTCAACCATGTACACAATTCCATAGCGCGCTTGCTTGATCTTTGTTTTGCCTTTGATCCGGCGAGTGTTAGTTTAGCAAGGGTTTCGCCGCTGTCACAACCTGAAGATCCATATCATCCCACTCTCGACGTGATACTCGACATTGGCGCTGATATACAGAGAATATCTGACTGCATTCGCAAGTCTGACTTCGACCGGCTGAATAATTTTATTTCTGACTTTAACTGGTCTGATCTATACATGTGTACTGCCGTGATGCCGTGAACATTTTTTACAATGCGATGAATTCATTCTTCTCTGAATGTGTTTCGTTATAATATCCATCTATTTCAAATAAACCACCTTGGTTTACTAAAGAATTGAGTCGCTTGAAAAATGTAAAGGTAAGGCTGTAAACTATATTTAAAAAAAAAACGGGTCTCGTTCTGACCTCTCTAACTATATATCGGCTCGGTCAGGCTTCACCGTAGTGAACGCACAGTGTTACAAAAACTAGTTGACTCGTTGCAAGATCCTAAACAGTTTTATAATTTTGTTAATCCAAACGTTAGGCGGTAACATATCCTTCATCGATTTTGTATACCCTGTACCAAAGGTACAAAGGTATTATAGTTTTGTGAGAGTTGGATTTTCTGTAACAGGCAGAAGGAGGCGTGGCAGACCCCCTAAATATTAATCAGGTCCACTAAAGTAGTCGATATAGTCTGTCTGTCTGTCTATTTGTCTGTATGAACGCCTAGGTCTCAGGGACTATAAGAGCTAGAGACACCAAACTTGGAATTTAGACTTCTTATGTCTGCACGCAGATCAAGTTTGTTTCAAATTTTTGCTGCTCTTCTTTTTGGTGGAGCTATTTGAAAAAAAAAACGATATATCTCCCAAATTTATAAAGTTGTGAAAACCATATTTAAAACCTGTATGTATTTTAGCAAAATACACATATTGCCACATACACATAAATAGCGGAGATATAGGCTTTTTACTTTATACCAGCGGTCGGCACGTCCCTATCTATTGGGCATAGGAAAGTGCACTTCAGTACCGTGGATGTATGATTGTTGGAGGAATCATGGAGGACTAAACGTGATTCCTCAATGAAAGTTGGAGGAAACAAGTGTGAATTTTGTATCAAAAATTTTTAAAATCGGGCTGCATCGAGGAATTCGGACTACTCGAGAAATCCTCCATAATTCCCGCATGAATCCTACAAGGAATTCATCCGGAATTTCGAAGTAAATTCACGTCGGAATAAATGGGGAATTTATAAGCGGAATCAGTGGGGAATCTTAGAGGAATTGATAGGGGAATCTAACATGATTCCAAGAGGAATTCTTAGAGGAATAATGGAGGAATATACGAAGAATTCAGAGCGGAATCGAACATGATTCTGTGAGGAATCTTAAGTTAAGTGCTAGCGGAATCTGAAAGGAATCACAGAGGAATTAGCCATGAATCGTAGGGGAATTCCTTGAAGAATCAGAAAGGAATCTGAAAGAGTTTCGAACCACCCCCCCTCCCCCCCTTTCATCCCAAAAATAATACCATATGCAATATAAGAATATAATATATATACATTTATTATTTATTTATTTAATTATTTAACTATTAACCTTATTTTTCTTTATTTTTTTTCTTTTGAATATTATTTTTAACGCACGACAATGCATGCGAGAGTCTCTTTTCCGGCGGGTGCAGCGGGTCTATGCCGGCTATACTCCCTGTAAATAAAATACATAAAAATTAGTTTTATTTAACATTATTTGTAATTAAAATACATACCGATTAAAACTTCAAAAAAATTTGAAAATGATCTTAATCGTTTTTTTCCCCGCACGCCATCGACGTTGAACTCCTGAAGCAGGTCATCCGTGATAACGTATTTCACATAAACTGTTTAAAATATTAATATTCACTTTTTAATAAAACTTACCTGAGTTTATTTGATGAAATCACTTGTAAAAAACTTCACAAAAACTATAACAATCGATTTTGACTTGCTAACCACCAAACACATGATTTCCAAATGCAAAGAGGATGGGGAGAAGCAAGACGAAACCAAAAACAGCGAACGAAAATTCTGACGCGTGCCAGGGTATAGTATAACACAAGGGAAATAAATAAAAAAATAACATTTTGGCTATGCCCTTAGCAAATATTTAATAAATACCAAATTATTAAATAAGTAAAAATTAATTAAATATAATATTAAATATATGTAAATATGTCAACATATTTTAAAAAGGGTAGCCTGAAGTCGCTTCCATTCACTTGGTTTTCAACGCAGATTTTTTTTCTTCCCTTCTCACATTCAACTTCTTACTCTATATTACGGGACTGTCGCATGTCGCTGCTCGACTGACTTCGAAAACAACAAAAAATACGTTGCCCGAACTTCGCGAGCCGTCGGCAATAGCCGAATGCAGTTCGAATTTTGTTTGCCTGCTTCGTTTCGGACCTCTGTCCACGAAGCCCATACAATTTGTTTTTGTTTTTCGGACATGCCGCACAATTTGTTTTTTTTTTTTCGGGCATGCATCGAGGAAAGATCCGTGAAGGGAATTTTGGTACTGAAGGGCGACTTCTATGGCCAGATATGAAAATATAACTACTTAATAGTATAGCTAGCATTTGGTTTTCTATGCAAAACCAATAGCTTTTAGTATAAAAAGTAGCTATTTTCAGCTAAAAAGTGGCTAGGTTTAGCCAGAGCAGTCTATCTAACAGCACTGTTGCAGTCTTTATACTGTCTGTGTGCTGGCAGCGCTGCCGCTGGACACTTTCCTATGCCCAATAGATAGGGCCGTGCCGACCGCTGCTTTATACACATTACGTGTACAATAAGCAGCTCAGGCAGAAGGCTCCAAATAAATCAAAACGTTCATTATACATTTTAGTTATGTTCACACTTTTATGAAATTAAGATTACTGATTTCGAATTGGTTCGTGGTGCAGTTGTCTTAGCTGCAGTCAACCCGAAATGCTTTTATGTCAAATAAGAAAAATTATTACGGGTTCGAGTCCCGTCTGTGACGAGTACTTTTTCTTTTTCTTTTCTTTTTTCTGTTTTATAATTTTAGAAATATTTTTTTTAATTTTTTCCTGTAAATAAAAATAATTATAGTATATAAAAACCTTCTAATTTTTTAAAACTAAAAAAAAATTGTTTACACACAAAACACATATGCAGTTTTACCCACTGCGCTACTAAGACATTTGCATTATATGTACATTTCTCTCTGTTTTTTTTGTCTTATCTCCTTCTTTTATCATATTTGGCATGCGCGTTGTAATTGTACAGGGTATTCTACTGTCGGGACACCCGTCTGTATGTCCACCTTGTTTTTAAATGCAACAGTGAAGGGCGTTCAGGCAATTGCCCAGTTTTTTCAAACAACAAACTCTACTTTAACTGACCTAAATTAGACCTATTCTTATAGCTTGCCCAGATCGAACCTAATGTCTTGTCCATGTTTAAACGAAAGCTCTCTTCTTTTAGATCTTCATCGTGTTAAGCTACTTTAACTGCCAGGTCCCGAGGGAGTACCGGGCTGCGTGCTTAGGTATTGTGCCGATGCGCTGTGCTCGCCCCTTCTGAAATTGTTTATCTTGTCCTTAGAAACCTCGCACTTTCACCTTGTTTGAAAGGTATTATTCGTTATTCCTCTTCACAAAAAAGGTAACAAATCGGAGGCCAATAACTATTGAGAAATCTCTAAGCTTTCGGCCATCCCTAAACTTTTTGAAAACAATTTTACTCCACACTTGCAGTAAAAAATGTTTCCCCATGATATGTTAAGCGAAGATCAACAACTACTAACCTTCTGGAGCTCACTTTCTTCATTATAAAAGGCTTCCATAATAAACTTCAAACGGATGTAAATTATACTGATTTGAGCAAAGCATTTGATTCCGTTAATCATTCCCTTCTTCTCAGTATGATGTCAAGCTTTGTGTGCAATACAAGGACGTCGCTCACCAGTCTGATTTACAAACAGATCTCGATAGCTTTCAAACCTGCTGCATAAACCTACAAAACTTAAAGTGGTTCTAAATGCAAGCTAATGACATTCTTTTGTGTCAAGCTCGCAATTTACAGGCTTAAATGCTGCTTTTTGGAAAGAATTTACTCAGTTGATGACTTGGGTGTCCGCCTGGATCCCAAACTTGACTTTAGCGATCATATTTCGTGCATGGTAAATAAAGTCAGAGGTATGCTGGGATTTATTAAACGGCGGTCGAAAGAATTCGATGACGCCTATGTAACTAAAACTATATATGTATATTTCATTAGCTCGTCCTATCTTAGAATATGAATCTTGCGTTTGAAGCCCCAAGCATGAGGTTCACACGCATTGAATCGGTTCAAAAGAACTTTTTGTTTTTCGCTCTACGTGGTTTAAACTGGGATGCTGAACAGAGATTACCCTCCTATTACAGTAGACTTCTCCTAATTAACTTACATTCATTGGATAATCGTAGAACTATGCTGGGCATTACCTTTATTTACTTACCCTCATTGGATAATCGTAGAACTATGCTGGGCATTACCTTTATTTACAACCTTATTCGCGGTGATGTGGAAAGTACGTGTCCACGTGTCTATTATTTCTAGATCGTATATACTCTTATTTTTGCGCCATTGTAGAATCTCCTATAAACTGCATGAACCCTTTAGACTACTGGGTGCAAGTTATAATGATTTGTATTTGGTAATCTCACAAGTTGATACTCTTTCTAAACTAAAAACTTTAATACTTACCCACTTAGATCGCATGCAGGCAAACATTAATGCAGCTAACTGTTAGTTTATTTCCTCGCATTCTTTTCTATATTTTTCATCGCGTCTACTAATACCTAACCCTAACATGCACGTGCATGGTTTCATAAGGGCCAATTGAGTGTACTGACCGTAGTGCATCAACGTCCTTAGATATACTTATAGTGTAGGGCTTATACATAAATGATTAAAAACAACGATATTACATCCAATTTCATTACATTTGTTTATACATTTTATATTTAAAACTGTACATTTAAAGTTTTACCTTTTGCTGTAAACTTGCCGATCCTTTTTATGGGAGTACGATTTGCACTCAATTAAATCCAAAGAAAATATGTATATTTCTCAAAATAGAAAATAAAATGTAGAATAAGAAATGAAGCTAACTTTGGCACTCCGAACTTTGTTGCCAAACTGATCATTAAGAATTTTTAATTCATAAATAATAATTTATAACACATAATACTAAATAGTAATAATAAAAAAATTGCTCATTTATTAATATTGTTTAATTAAGTATTGCAAATAAATGAATATTAATTAATTATTGATAATTAATTAATATTAAGTATAATTATTTAATTAATATTAACTAGGTATTGCATATTATCACTAACCATACAACATATAGACTACTAATTTCATACAACGAAAATGGACACAAAAATTTCTTAGCGACAGGCCCCATAGCTGTGAGCGATAGGCCCCGACGCTCTGGGTGCGCTCTGATTGTTCTCTCTCTCTCTCATTCTTACGCTCGCACACTGATTCCGAGAGTTCCTTGATCAGTCTCATCTTGAAGAAGGTTGTTCTGCGCTTGAATTCTTGAATATGTATGCGTGTTCATGGATGCATCATACATTTTGGCAATCATTTCATTTTGGCCCAGCAAGAATATTTGGTCTTCTGCTACTTTTCATACGTTTGGTACCCTAACAATATTGGCATATTCATTATTGGGTTAATGATAAAAATAAGAATAATCAATGTTATAATATATTTCTTTATGTTTCAGCATACATTTCATATTTGTTTACCAATTCAAATCAGTGGCAGCAGTGAAATGTTTTGTATATATGTATGTATTCGAATTAATAAAAATCAATCTACTGAGATAGGAAGAGGGTATATTGCAGCCGGTGTCACTTAAAACACCGACTGCTCTTATGTGGTTGAGAAATCAAATCAGGTGTTATTGTTGTTCTGCGAGGGGATGGTTCCTGCATACCCCACCGACGATTGCTTTTTAGGGGAGCGGGCAGAAACAAAAACAGCTGATTGGCTTTGTTTTGTTTATATTTTTTAGGACTCTTTCAAAACTTTCAAAACAAGGTTTTAATTACGTATATATCCTGTATTTTATAGATTCACGGTGCTCGCCCAGCTGTTAACCTTACTTGGTATAATTCAACATCTATAATAAGTGCTGATGAAAACGACCTAACGGAGATTAGAATAAAAGCGGTAACTTTATTATTACTATTGTATCTTATTGATTTTATAAGGCATTAAATTATTTTTTTTTAATAGTTTGAAAAGAATGATGGAACATATCACACCCAATCCGAATTAATATTTAATGCTACACGCTTTGAAAATGACCGCGTTTTTCGTTGCGAAGCGGAAAATATTGTATTACAAATCAATCGAGAGAAGCCAATCACATCAGCCCTTACTTTAGAAGTCTTATGTAAGTCAAATCTTAATCAAATCTTAAAAATTATGCGGTTTCTTTTTTGTATTTTAGAAAAGAATAAAACTTTAATGTTAGTATAAGCTAACGTAGTAAGTTTTGGTTGGTCGTCGTCGTATTCCCTTAGTTTTATTTCATAAAACACAAAGGAAGAATGTACTTTTTTTCAAAAATACACACAACAAGAAAGTAAACTAACTTACGTTTTACAACTGGATCATTAAGAATTTATCTAATTTGATCGAATAAAAATAAAAGAAAAAGAAAAACTAACAAGAGTTACATATGTATACAAAACATTTAGACATAGAATTTCGGTTTTATGATATATGTACCTAAGTAGTATGTACATTGTATATATGTACATTTATTATTGTTCTGGATTTTTTGAAGTGAAAACTTCTAATGGCGCGTTGGGCACTTTTGTGGGTTAAGCATAGTATCCAGACAGTAAAACACCGTCTTTAAGCAGTGAGAGAGAGCGAGAGGCAAATAGTTTAAAACGGTTGTTCGTCAACGGCTGTTTTAAAGGTCGGTATCCTGACACGAAAACAAACAAACTAGAAAAGTGTGTGGCACTCTTTAGTATTTTCTGAGCGGGCTGCGAAAAAGAATGGCAAATTTAATAAAACAGGCTGTTCTCGACCCTCGATTGCCTCTCTGCCTACCTTCTTCAGTTCCGTAAATCCGTTTAAATTTTCAAAAAACATCGCAGGGTTTGCTGTAAATTATTGATATATTTGTATTATTACATAGTAGACTAAGGTTTACTAAACTTAAATCTACTACAGAAGCCATGGCGTCTGGGGCCTTCGGCTGTATTGTTTTCAGTTTGTTTTTACTTTGTTTACATACTATTTAATACTGTTGAATTACATTAATTTTATTAATCTAATCTTTAGATCTGATAATATATATTAAAAAGTTTAATAAGTTTTAAAATATTACTTATATTTTCTGGTGTTGGATGAGATAATGCATCCTATCTCTGTATTCTGAGGGAACAAGGGAAGTTGTTTATTTTGGATTATGATAGGACATAATAATAGAAGGTGAGAGACAGTGTATTATTGATATAAAAATATGTTAACAATACGTACATAGGAAGAATATCGCCCTTTAAGTGATCTCGCGGATATAAGCTCACCCAATACTTGGAGCTCGTCTTATTTGGTTGAAAATCTTCCTTATCTATTACGACAATAATTACTGCCATGGCATTTTCTTGTTCATTTTTATCGACATTTTAAACATATTTTAAACAAGCATGTGTGCCCGCATCATTTGCCGGCCAAAACGATAAGTAAAATCAGCGGTCACTCTTGAAAAAAAAACCGCTGCGAAACGTTTTACTGTCTGGATACTATCACTTCAGTACCGGTTATATAGGATTCCTGCAGGAATCATGTAGCTCTAAACCTTATTCAAGCTGGAATGATGCAGGATTTAACAGTGAATTTCCATACAAAAATGTTTAAAATCTGGCTGCATCGAGGAATTCGGAATACTCGAGGAATCCTCTATCATTCCTCTAGGAATCCTGCAAGGAATTTGACTTGAATTTCGAAGTAAATTCACGCAGGAATTAAAAGGGAATTAGCGAGGAATTAGGGAAGAATCCCAGGGGAATCATAAAACAAGACCTATGGAAAATCCCGGGAATCCCAGATTTATTTGTTCCTTTTTTTTTTTTTTATTAATTTTCATATTTTTATTAATGTAAAATTTTAATTTTAATTAATTTAAAGTGAGTGTCTCGGACTTCCTCCGCCGACTGCAGATCCTTTCGGGAATTTATGTAATCTGTAAATTAAATGTTAGAATCAAATTATTACAGTTTTATGCATATACATTTTTACAAAGATACACACAAGTTTAAAATGAAAAGAATCTCCGCAAACCTAAAGAGTTTAGCATTTAAACAGTCTAGGTTGAAGGCTTTTCCATGCTTTATATCAATTCTGCAAAGGAATTTATTAATTGAGTAAAAATAACTTTACTTACCTTATAATATTTGAATTTATACGCAACTTTAATTACATAACACGCGAACACGTGTGATCACAACAGAAGAAGAAAATGAAAAGAGAATTAGAAGAAACGAGACAAAGCCAAATGACTTCGAAAACATCGAAGACAACGGCGGTTCGGACTTCTATCCATACAATTTGTTTTTGTTTTTCGGACATGCAATGAGGAAATAGGCGTGAAGGGAATTTTGGTACTGAAGGGATGATTTAGCATTTTCAGCCGTTCTCACGACAGATGAGATTTTACACAGATATGTATAGCATATGTATACTCAGAGTGTATAGGTTTGTGTATGCGAGAGCGCTGCATGCTATTTACCCTGCAGTACCAGTCATCAGTGTTTAATGAACAATTAATCAACAGCCGAAGGAGTGATGTTGATGAATCAACGATGAATTGCCATACAAATTGTTGGTGAGTTTAACACGGGCATGTCCTCGGCTGTCATCAACAACATTTCATCAACAATTAATCGATGATCGTTAATTAAATGTTGATGACATGTTGATTAAATGTTGATGAATTGTTGATTAAATGCTGATGCTATGTTGATTAAATGTTGATGACATGTTGATTTCTATATAATCTCACTTATTTTTATATAATCCCACTGTTTCTAATATAATTTCACTGTTTTTCATATAACTGCACTAACACTAACACTAATTGCCACAAACTTTCAAACTATAAATTAAATTTTTAAACAATTTAACTTTAACTTTCACTTTTGCCATCTAAGATGTATAACTTATTTAGAAGTTAAAACGCAACGAAAAAACCCACCCCGGTTATATTACTGAGAGAGAGAGTGCATGTCAAATTTTTCATAAACAATTCATCAACGGAGAGCAAATGAGAGCGCGAGATAGTCGGCTTGCCGACGTCGCAGTCGGCACGTTGATTACATGTTGATGACAGAGGCCTATTGATGACAAGTGGTACTGCAGGGTGTCGTTATATTCTTGATCAACAGTCGAGTCGATCAGCTTAAAGCTACCTGAATAAAAATATATACATAGATACTCTCTACTCTGGGATTTAGACATTTCAAAATTTCGGTTTAGATTCGAATTTATAAAATAATATAGATCGGATCATTAAATATAAAACAAGGGGGGTGTTGCACTCCGGGAGTGCCGGTAGAAGTAAACGTGAACTTATGGGCATTTTTTGGTGAGCATTTTTAGGAGCGTTCGCGACATTAGAAATTGTACATAAAAACCAAGTTTAACAAAGCAATATGGGCTGTTTTTGAATGAAAATAAAGTATAAAAACATCTATCTTCGATGGAAGTGGTTTTATTTAAATGAGTAAATATTAATAAATAGTAAATACAAAATTGATCAATTTTTATCCATAATTTCAAAAACTCTTGCATCATCATAATCGTAGCATATATATTTTTTCCTGCTTTTCTGGCATTCCCATAATTTTTAGCGATTTTCCGACAATTGAATCACGTCCCTAGTAAAATTTTCTAATAAAATGAGTATATTTACTTTCCATTTTCTCCGGTTTTCCAACTTTTCCGGCTTTCCGATCATTTTTAATTCTTAGCTGAAATAACACAAGCAACTTAAGTCAAATGAAATATTGAAATAAATAAATATGTATGTACCGTGCAGTACTACTTGCCATCAATAGGCCTCTGTCATCAACATGTAATCAACGTGCCGACTGCGACGTAGCACACTTAACGTTGCGAAAAACAAAATCATAGTCGCAAAAACAATTTAATTTTTATACTTAATCGATACAGAATTTTACAACGATTCCAAATCCGTTAAGAAAAAAATTTTTGTAGAAGTTATGAGCATTCAAAGTTGAAAAATATTTTCATTTTTGCAACACACAAAAAAAGGAGCAATTGGTTGACTTTCAGGTAATATTACTCTAAAGCTAGACAACCAATCGGAATGATTTTGGTTTTAAATTAAAGATACATTTATAAACTGTAAATTAAACAAAAAAAAAAAAACGGTAGTTTGGGTTTGGCTTGTACAGGTAAATCGTTACCTGCCAGGTGTCCATTTTTAACACCTTTTTCTGCCTAAAGTAGTAAACAAAAAGTAAACATTTAAGGCACTACAGAGCACTCAACTACACTATATAGGTCAGTTTCGTGTATATTTCCTGAACCAGATTCCGTTTAGAAAGTCTGCGTTGAGCTGCGACTCCACCTTTGGCAGCAATTTTAGTGAAAAAACTTAGGGTCAAAAAACACGAAAAATGGGTGAAAACGCTTCAGAGATACTACCCCCCTTAGCGCGCAAGGGCATTTGAAGCGTTGAAATAAATTTATTTGGTTTTGAATAAATAAATAAATAAAATTTGACAGTCACTCTCGCTCTCTCAGTAATATAACTGGGGTGGGTTTTTTAGTTGCGCTTTAACTTCTGAATAAGTTATACATCTTAGATGGCAAAAGTGAAAGTTAAAGTTAAATTGGTTAAAAATTCTATTTATAGTTTGAAAGTTTGTGGCAATTAGTGTTAGTGTTAGTGCAGATATTTGAAAAACAGTGAAATTATATTAAACAAGATAGACATACAGTCGGGCGTCCAGACAGTAGAATACCCTGTACCATTACAACGCGCGTGCCAAAATTATATGAAAGAAGGAGATAAGACAAAAAACGGAAAGAAATGTACATATAATGCAAATATCTTCCACTTTAAGAGCAAGGTCGATAGCTCAGTAGGTAAAACTGCATATGTACATATATGTTTCGTGTGTAAGCCAATGGTCCGAGTTTGATTCCTGCCGCAAGCGGTAAACCATTTTTTTTTTAGTTTTAAAAAGCTAGAAGTTTTTTAAATACTATAATTATTTTAATTTACAGGGAAAAAAAATTTTTTAAAATATTGTTAAAATTATTAAAAAATATAAAAAAAAAATTACTCGCCAAAGACGGGACTTGAACCCGTGACAATTTATTTTACATAAAAGCATTTCGGGTTGAATGCAGCTTAGACAACTGCACGACGAACCAATTCGAAATAAGTAATCTTAATTTCATAAAAGTGTGAACATAACTAAAATGTAGAATGAACGTTTTGATTTATTTGGAGCCCTCTGCCTGGGCTGCTCTTGTGTATAAAGTAAAAAGTCGATATATCCGCTATTTATGGCACGATCGCAATAATATTTAGGCAATATGTGTATTTTGGTAAAATACATACAGGTTTTAAATATGGTTCACACAACTTTATAAATTTGGGAGATATATAATTTTATTCAAATAGCTCCACCAAAAAGGGGAGTATCAAAAATAGAAAACAAACTTGATCTGCGTGCAGATATAAGAAGTCTAAATCCCAAGTTTCGTGTCTCTAGCTCTTATAGTCTCTGAGATCTAGGCGTTCATACAGACAGACAGACAGACAGACAGACAGACAGACAGACAGACAGACAGACAGACAGACAGACAGACAGACAGACAGACAGACAGACAGACAGACAGACAGACAGACAGACAGACATGGCTATATCGACTCCTTTAGTGGTCCTGACCAATATTTAGGTAACTTTTGGGGGTCTGACACGCCTCCTTCTGCCTGTTACAGAAAATTGCACTCGCACAAAACTATAAAACCGTTGTACCTTTGGTACATGGTATAAAAACAGTGGGATTATATAAAAATAAATGAGATTATATAGAAATCAACATGTCATCAACATTTGATGGTTGCTCCATTTTCCTTTTCTTCTTCAAGGACTCCAAATTTTTTGCGGACCGTAGTGTTTTTGCGAGAATCTTCTCGGGGGGCTCTGTGCTATCTACTTTTGCAATCGATTCTACAAAAAAAAATAATCATTAATAAAGAGAAAAAATAATTACAATTGTTATATATATATATTATTATATATATATATATATATATATATATATATAAAATAAATAATAATATATAATAAATAATATGTATTATTATTTATATTTATTTATATGTTTGTTTATGTTTATTTATTATTATTGTTATTATTTAACATTTATAAACAAATATAAATAATAATTTAAAAATCAAAATAATATATATAAATAAATAAATGTATTATTTATATTTATAAATAATATATAATATAAATTTTAAATAATAAGAATTATAATTTATTATTATTGTTTAACATTATATTTAATTATATATATTATTATTATTTATATTTATTTATCTATTTAATAATAAATAGACGCAAAATGCGTCTTCTAGGCTATAGAATTTGTTTAACATATTTATTGTCGATTTATTGGTTTAAAATTCACAACGATTTTTAATTCATAGTTTTTTTGCAAGAATTTTACGATCGACAAATTGAATGGTCAGCTTTTGTAGACAAACGAATTATTTATTTTATTATTTTATTTATTTAATTTTAATAATATTATTTGTTATGAATTTTTAATCTATGTTTTATTATTTATTATAAGTTTTAAATTTTATGTTTTATTATTTGTAGAATAAAATATAAAATATATAATTTAAATACAACTGCACTATTGGATTGTTTTTTTAATATATGTACGTATATGTATGGATTTTTATTATATTTAAATTTAATTAAACATTATGAAATGCAATTTGCCGCGCGAAAACGTATAATATGTATGTATTTATTTATGTAATGCACCATGCCGCGAATGCCAAGAATGCATTAATGAAGTAGTTTATAATCCAATTGTGCACTTTGTTTTTTTGATTTACTAGAGTTTCACCTACCTGAATTTAATTCAAATTTAAAAATTAATTTCAATTCAAATGAAGAAATCTGCACAAAATCACTTTGTAAATCACTTGACTTTTATGGTCAAACACTTGAAACCCAAATGCAAAGAGAGCAAGACGAAAACCGCGACCGAAAATTCTGGCGCGTGCCAGGGTACTGCCGACTCAAGCAATACCTTGTAATTAAAACCACAATAATGCAACATTACCATTTTGGTTACCATACAATTAATAAATCAGATAAAATTAATTAAATATTATATTTAATATATATAATTCAAGTTATGTTAAAAAGAGTATTCTGATGTCGCTGCCACTCAATTGACTTCGGCACTTTTTTTTCTCCCTCCCTTCACTACATCACCATGGTGCATGCTTGTTGAAAAAATATCCCGAAAGGGAAAATAAACATAAAATCCCATACCCGCTGCTGGCAGCTTTTCATTATGAGCAGCTCACATCATGAAGCGAAGTCCGACTGGGCAGTGTTTCATACGGACAGACAAACAGACAGACAGACGGACGGACGGAAATGGCTAGATCGTTTCGGCTGTTGACGCTGATCAAGAATATATATACTTTTTAGGGTCGGAGATGCCTCCTTCTACCTGTTACATACATTTCCTGCCGGCACAAAGTTATAATACCCTATGGGTAGCGGGTATAAAAACTCTAGCATGAAAAAATGGAATTATTTATTCGTACTTTGAAAGTGCATAACTCAAAAAGGACACAAGTTTTCGTTTCAATTTTTGAAGGACACTAATTATACGGATTTCTATTATGTATTGTGTGTAATAATATTTTCCTTCATGCGTGTCTTATTAATATATAGCCAATTTTGTAAATGCTCTCAAGTGCAACTTTAAAAAATAAAAATTTGTACTTTACTTAGACGTACAAAAAATACGTATCGTCGCCAAAGTGTAAGCCCAAGTGTATGTCGTAGAGCCTTTAATTATAAATAAAAGGCAATTTGTCTCAATGTGCACAAATCCGCAGAACTTGAGTAAATTCGTTTTTTGTGAGGTAACTTTCTGTTTTCAAGAGCTCAGCTCTCAGTATGTATGGCGCATAGAAACGGACAATTCCAACCAAAAAAAAAAAAAAACAATTGTTGACTTTAAAGATGTTTACCCAGCTGGCAGCTTCGGCTGCAGTTCAGGACTGGCTGCGTGCGATGGAGCGCTGGACCAAGCAATGGAACATAGCCATAAATTGCAGCAAATCGGCATGTGTCACTTTCTCCTTACGACTTCTAATCGATATCCGACATACCTTCAACGGCGACGCCGTTCGAAACGCCACGTCCCACTGCAATTTGGGTGTACACTTAGATCATCGTCTAATTTGGAACACCCACGTCACGGCAATAAGAGCGAAGTGCGTTCGCAAGCTCCAGAAACTCGACTGGCTCCTGGGCTCGCAAAGCCTCCAGCTATCGACTAAGGCTTTGCTGCTCAAAGCTATCCTTACGCCTACCTGGACGTACGCAATCCAAGTATGGGGCACTGCATCTAAGCATCAGCTGAACAGACTGCGGGTAGTACAGGCACGTGGTGCCCGACGGGCATCCGGACTTCCTTGGTACGTGACAAACCAGGCCATCCTAAATGACCTTCGCCTGATTCCTGTGGGTGATCTATTGAACCAACATAGCAGACGGTACTCGGATAGGCTAACAGTTCACCCAAATCCACTGGCTAGCAGTCTTGCCGACCCGCAATCTCTTAGAATATTAAAGAGATTCCAGCCCAGCGACTTGCCTTCCCGTTTTATTTAGCTATAGTTATGTAAATATTTGTAAATAATTGTGTCGGACTTCGCTTCATCATGTGAGCTGCTCATAATGAAAAGCAGCCAGCGGCGGGTATGGGATTTCCCAAACAAATAAATCCCCTTTTCCCTTTCGGGATATTTACTGCTTAAGCAGTATCTAAGCAGTTCCAAGCAGTTAACAAGCAGCGCGCAGTTTAAATAGCAATATGCATTTATCTGCATATCGGCGTTGCACATTTAATTGGCAACGTAGCGCGGTGTGTAAGCGGCTGGACTGAGAACGCAGAGACCCGGGTTCGAACCCCAGTCCAGCCGACAATTTTTTATTTTTATTTTTTCATTTGAATTTCCCCCATGAACGTTGCACGTGAATTTCACAGGGAGACGAGCAGCGACGTCGGCATCATGAATTACCCCGGCCGCCCATGTATAAAAGCGAATGAGAACTTTACATGGGCGGTAGGGTACAACCTCATGAACTTTTCGGTTGGAAAACCATGTCGACTTCCAACAGAAAAGTCCGACTGGGTACATATGTACCATACCCACCTCCCCATCCCCTAAACGTCCGGTCATGTTCAGATGGCACTGAACGATTCCGGCGACAATAAACAACATACATATATATAATATATATAAAAAAAAGATGTTTACCCATAAGAACTATATAAAAAGTCAAAGCTATTTTTATTTCTTAAATTTACATGCTAAACGGAAAAAATACATTATTAATTATATTATATAAATTTTTTGATCGTTTCTATGGGAGCTATATATATATATATATATATATATACTATATGATATACATATATATACATATATATATGTATATCATATAGTTTTCCGTTTTTTCGTGAAATTAAATTAATTCATTATCATATTCATCATAGTCAATTAAGTTTTAATTTTTTTTTTCTTCAGGGGAGGGCGGAGCCACGCCCTCTTTTCCAAAAATATTTATATCGGTGCTAATAACAATAATAAAAATAACCGTTTTGAAAAATCATACTTCGTTTAGAAGTTATTAATTAATACCACGGAAATGGGCAAATTCCTCTTCCCCTTTCGTTTGCTGAATCTTCCCTACTGGAAGTAATTACAGTATATTGTATATTCGTGATCAATATCACCAGGAGAGTCAATTTATGTAAAATAGTCTATCCGACTGAATTACGAAAGGCCCCTAAAAGGCATATAGAATAAAATCAAAAACCTACTTATCTTATGGTCAATATCGTTTCGAGAATTAAAACTTACCAAACTTGATCGATTCTATAATTCGTTGAGAATAGATTATTTCTTGTTATTTTATTAATATATGTACATATATTAATCTAAATATGGACGCCATTCTATTTTCTTCTTCATAGATCCCCCCGTTGTGAAGGTTAGTCCACCTGAAATGGTTACCAATACAAGTGAAATAGTTCTATTGAATTGCGAATATGTTGCCAATCCTGCATCTCTTGCCCAAGTTGATTGGTAAGTAAAATTTTCGACTTGATAAAAGATTATATAAGCGTTGAATAATTGAAAAGTTCTTAGTCAGCATCACTTCAAATTTTTCAAAGTTTGTCTTTACGAAGATAATGGTTATGGTACATCGCTCTAAACAATTTTTTATCGATTTATTTATCTCAAAAAATTATATATACATCTTAAAAAGTTTTGTTGTTTTCACCGCACACGGAAACACTGAACAGTACACAGTCCTTACACCAGTTTTGCTGTACTAATCGAGAACTTTACAACTATGGATGGAGTTAGAGGTACTGTCTGTCGAATGTGATGTGCTAAACAAAAACTTGTGCATTGTTTTAAACAAATAAGTGCCACGCAATGGGCTCATTGAGCAACGCTCAAAAGCACGAGCGCAGAAGCTTAGTGAACCAAAGAAACGGCTTCTACTCTTAATTTTCAACCCGCGATACCGAAATGGACAAATGGGCGATTAAGAGAAGCCCAGCTCTACAGACCACTGAAAGAGAAAGGATACCATATTGACGTTATGCTACTGGCGGAAACGCATCTTACAAGCAAATACAACTTTCAAATAAGAGGCTATACAATCTACCGCACAGTCATCCAGATGGGAACGCCCACGGCGGAACTAATCATAGAACGCATACCTCGCAATCTAATAAGTGCCAAAGCAGTCACTGACCTATCATCAGACCACTCGCCTGCGCTTTTAACGCTTCTTCAAAGCCCAAAAATACCCGAACAACTACGAGCTACACTACGACGACACTACGAGCGCCCTGGAAGAAGTACTCGTTGCAGCTAGAATCTCTACTCCTCAAGGGAAGTAAGTAGACTGAAACAAATACTACAAATCCAATCAGCAAATCGAACAGCTTGTGCGAGAAAAGAGGCGCGCACATCGTGATTGGAACAGGAAGAAAATTGACAGCTCAGGTACATCCAGAGAGATTTTGCACAAAGTATCCCCTGTGGAGGGCCCACCCAAATCTTAGCTCCCCAATTGAAACTGCCACCCCGATAAGAAACTCTTCGGGATGCTGGGCCCGCAGCGACGAAGACCGAGCTGTAACATTACACATTTCCAAAGTGTTTTCCAGCCAAACCCTGCTTCAAATTCATACCTCTCAGCCAACTGCACCTTCATTCCAACCGAACGAAAATCGAAAAAGTCATAAGAGGGCTAAAACCAAAAAGGTGGTGACCTACTGACACCAAAGATGCTGATCGAACTTCCAAAACAGAGGTGGTCTGCAAACTATTTAATGGGATCATTAATTTTGGCTATTTCCCAAAAAAGTGAAAGAAATCCATCATTATAACGAAGCCTGGAAAATACCACGCAATTTCGTCATCGTACAGACCAATAAGACTTTTGTCTTATTTGTCTAAATTGTTTAAAAAATGCTTGTCATCGCATAATACCACATCTGAAAGCTTGCATTGATATCCCAGCACACCAATTTGGCTTACGAAGAAACCACGGAACCATCGAGCAAGTGAACAGATTAATCTCCGAAATATGTTCAGCCTTCGAATAGCGAGATTACTGTAGCGCTATCTTTCTCGTCGTATCTCAAGCTTTCGACCGAATTTGGCTTAATGGGGACTCATGCACAAAATTGAAACGTATTTGCCAAAATACACCCACAAGCTACTGGAATCATAACTCTAGAATAGGGTATTCTCATTGAGATGCAACGCAGCTACTTCGGGCGACTACATCATCGAAGCTCTCCAGCTTCCACATGGAAGCGCACTCGCTCCAGATGCCCAACGCAAGCAACAAACCAACTGCCTCATCATCTAATAGTAGTGAAAAGGTGGATGTCCGACTGGCGCTTTAAAATAAACGAACAAAAGTACAAACATGTAACGTTTACTCTTAATAAACAAACATGCCCTCCGCTTTCACTAAACAGTATGCAGATCCGTCAAGCTAATGAAGTAATGTACCTTGGCGTCCACCTTAGATCATAAACTCACTATCGCCACTGTGCCTGGACTTCAAGTTAGTACTCTACAATTCAGTCCTAAAGCCAAGCTGTGGGGAAACCCGAGCAGCAGCAACGTAGACATCATACAGCGCGCACAATCAAAAATCTTGAGAACTATCTCTGGGGCACCTTGGTATGTATGATCCAGAAGCAAAAAGAGTCCTACAAAGAAAAACTGTCTTCGCACGTAAAGTTCCTGGCTCGGGGATTGACCCGGATTTCTAGCGGATCCCACCTGCGACGGAATGACCTCCCGACCCAGCAATCGTTTTTTAAGGCCGTCTAACTCTCTATTTGATGAAAATGTTAACAAAAGCGAAGATATGACTTTTTCTTTTATTTCCCTGTTTGTTACTATGGCAGCTATAGGATATATTCGTCAGATTTTCATAAAATTAAAATCGCAATTTTAAAATAATAACAAGATGGTAGAATACCCAGTACCATTACAACGCGCGTTGTAATGGAATGGAACAAATGGAAATGGGTTCCATTTGTTTTGTGTGTAAGCAAATGGCAAATTATTAAATACTGTAGTTATATTGATTTGCAGGGAAAAATTAAAAAAACAATAATTTGCTAAAAAAAAATAAAAAAAATTTTACTCGTCGCAGACAGTAATCGAACTCGTGACAACAAATTTTTGTTAAATAAAACCATTTCGGGTAGACTGCAGTCTAAACAGCTGCACCACTGAACTGAATAATTCTAATTTTATAATAATGTGAACATAACTAAAATGTACATATAATGAACGTTTTAAGTTATTTGGAGCCCTCTCCCTTGGCTGCCTCTTGTACATGTGTACAAGTTAAAAATCCTATATCTCCGTTATTTATGATACGATCGCAATGAAATTTGAAATACGTTTTGAATACGGTTTACATAACTTTATAAATTTGGGAGATATATCGTTTTTCACTAAAAAGGGCAGTAGCAAAAACTAAAAACAAACTTGATCTGCGTGCAGATATAAGAAATCTAAATTCCAAGTTTGGTGTCTCTAGCTCTTATAGTCTCTGAGATCTAGGCGTTCACACAGACAGACAGACGGACGTGGCTAAAATTGCACTTCCACAAAATTATATTACCTGTGTACCTTTGGTACAGGGTATACAAAAAGAAGAAAATGTGTCAATTCTAGAATAAGTTAAACATTGCCTTTATGGGTGCATTCAAGCAGAAGTCTATTCTGAACTAATATCTGTAGTTTTTTTTTATAATTAGGTGTCTTTATTTACATCTGCCCAGGGAGCACTTAAATAAAAGATATGATTACATTGACTATAAGTTATGTTTGCTTGGATGAGGAGTGTATATCTTGAAGTGAATTGTTAAACTATGGATTTAGGGAACTCTGAACGGCAAGTCCATTGGGTGCCATCTATGGAGTCGTCTGCGGTGATCGCTGGTTAATAGAACACTGGTGGCTAGTGGATTCTCGTGATCTTGTATTTTATCTAGATGCCTCTTGTTGTACTTCACTATTTCCTCCATGACTGAAGGCAAATTTAAATCACGCATTATGGTTGTGTTGCGCACGTAGTACGGCGCATGGATGATTTGCCGTAATATTTTATTTTCTGCTCTTTCCAATCTCCTTATATTTGTGCATGAGGCTACACCCCACAGCTCAATGCCGCATGTCCTGACTGGTTTAATGATAGCCTTGTCAATAAGGAGCTTGTTGTTGATGGAAAGTTTGCTCCTTCTTTTTAGTAGCCAGAACAATTGCCTATTTTAATGCCGGATAAGCTTGACCTTCCCCATGTCAGCTTTGCATCAAGTGTCATGCCCAAGTACTTTGCAGTTGAATTCTGTGGGATGACTGCACCATTGATGAAGACTGACGGAGAGATGCCTGGTCTTAGACTGAACGTGGTATGTGATGATTTTTCGGCATTTATATATATATATATATATATATATATATATATATATATATATATATATATATATATATATATAAATGCCGAAAAATCTAATCTCAGTCAACACTCTTGCAATGGCTGCGCAAGGATTACAACAGACTCTGGACAACGTGCAGCCGTGGTTACAGAGGTGGAATATATATATATAACGTGCAGCCGTGGTTACAGAGGTGGAATATATATATATTCCACCTCTGTAACCACGGCTGCACGTTGTCCAGAGTCTGTTGTAATCCTTGCGCAGCCATTGCAAGAGTGTTGACTGAGATTAGAAATGCTGTGTCATCAGCATATGTGCATGTTGTGTGGGTTCCTAATGGCATCGGCAGTGTATATAGAGTACAGTATCGGGCCTAGAACGTTACCTTGAGGAACTCCTGCATGAATTTCGTGTGTTGGAGATTCTGCGTGGTTACATCTAACGTAGAACAGTCTGTTTTCCAAATAGGCCTTGGTGAAGAAATAAAATGGCGTTAGCAGGCTTCGTTTGAGTTTGTAGAGAAGTATATATAGTATATAGTATATAGTATTATACCATACCCTGTCGAAGGCTTGCTTCACGTCCAGGAAGATTGCAGCACAGAACTTTTTGTTTTCAAAGGCATCCATAACCTTGCTGACTACCCTGTGACATTGCTGAATGGTTCCATGCCGCCGTCTGAAGCCGAACTGATGGTCTGGGATAATATTTTTCTCCTCAATAGAAAGCATTAATCTTTTTGCAAATAACTTATCCAGAATTTTGGAGAAGATTGTTAAGACGCTAATTGGCCTATATGACGCCAGTTCAGTCTCAGGTTTACCTGGTTTCGGGATAAGTATTACTTCTGCGCATTTCCACTGAGATGGAAAATGGCCAAGCCTCAGGCATTGGTTCAATATAACTTTTAGATTATCAATGCAGTTCGATGGAAGGTGCTTTAATGCTGCAGAGTCTATATAGTCGTACCCGGAGATTTCGATGGCTTTAAATTATTGGTTTCCTCTTGAATTTCATATGTAGCAATTTCAGGTATGGGCAGGTCCATGGAACACGCAATATCCAGGAACTGCGTCGTCTCAACCAAGTCTGCTGGGTCACACAGGTCAAAAGGCTGGAAGCTTTCTCTCAGATGATCTGCGAAAGCATTGGCTTTTTCCTGATTGGACCGACACCACACTCCAGTATTTGTCTTGACAGGTGCTATCCTTTTTACAGGCCTTTTGAGATATTTGGTGGCGTTTCAGAGATTATGTTCAGCGCTACATGGCTCAAGGTCTACCAAGTACTCTTCCAGAGATTTACTTTTAAGGTCAAATAGCATTCTGCTTAAGTTCTTGCATGCCCTGTTGAAGGCAGTCTTGTCACTTTGACTTCTGCTAACCTGCCAAACCCTTCTCAATCTTCTCCTTTCTCTTACCATCGACGCTAGTTCTGTGGACCAGAGGTAGTTATCTCTGCGGGGTCTATGATTTGTTGTATGAGTTTCTACCATCGGAGTTGCGATACTTGCAGCCATGTGTAGTTCTCTGGCGAGCATCTCCACCGCATCGTCTATTTCCACTGGAGTTTGGATTTCCGGCTGATGGTCAACGTGTTCTTCCAGCCATCTTTTGTACGTACGAATATTTGTATTGCGCCTTATAAGCTTTACAGTTCTTTAAATACGAACTGTTGAATAGGATCTTGACCATGCTATGATCCGAACAAAGATCGTAGCAGGGAACTGTAGATATTTTTCTTGGGTCAATTCTTTTACTAATTGCAAAGTCAAGAAGGTCCGGGATTCTTGCTGGGTCAGTGGGCCAGTAGATGGGTCCTCCAGTTGAATGAACGCTACAACTCAGATCCCAAATGCATCTGAGAAGTATATTTCCTTTAGGGTTGATGATTCTTGACCCCCACCAGGTATGTTTTGCATTGAAGTCGCCGCCAATTTTAAATCTGTGTCCCAAGCTAGACAGTACTTAGGCCAGGTCTGCTTGGCCTACTGTGAAACGTGGGGGCAAATACGCTGCGGCTATGGTTAGTGATCCTGACGATGTCAGTAAAAGGATTTTCGCTCACTGCATCCACTTATGCTGAATGGGCTCAAGTTCCTCGTATTGTATACCGCGCCTTATAACAATTGAAGCTCCACCGC
>VNJN01000271.1:0-11673 GCA_008042485.1 Drosophila mayri | reverse complement strand
TAGCTATACTATTATATAGTTATATGGCCATATCTGGCCATAGAAGTCGGTTCACTCACTCACACATATGCAATTTTGGATTGCATATGTGATAGTGCCGACCTCTAAATTTTGGAAGCTAGGGAAAAGGAAATGAGAAACCTAACGGTTCATAGAACAAGGAGAAAAATAAAAGAAAATATACATGCAAGTTGTCAAAAGTATTTACACACAATTTATTGGTGTAAAAATTAATTACAGAAAACTTAATTTTATTATTTCGGCCTTAAATCTAATTTTAACAAAAGAATTTCTTAATTTTATGAAAATACATTATTAATATTTAGTTATGCCACCTTAGGCATCAATGAAAGCTTGCAGGCTTTTTTTTATCGACCCTACCAAAATTTGACCAAATTTTTAGGTACATTTTTACCAAATTTTGTTATTTTCAGAATGGTTTCCTCTCTGTCCGTTTCTACACAAACTTGTCCCTCAGTTTTAAAGCTATCTGAATGAATCTTTAAGTCTTCTATATACTCTCACTGGTACATATGTCAGAACGGGCCGGATCGGTCGACTATATCAAATAGCTGCTGCAAATAGCTAGGAACAATCGGAAAATTTTTAGAAAACAATTAACTTTGTCAGTTTTTAACATATTTTCATCAAAACATTTTCAACATCCTTTCATGAAAATTGGCGGACTAGCTTTCATAGGAACAATCAGGAATATAAAGGAAAAAACTAACTTTGTCAGTTTTCTACATATTTTCATTAAAGTTGAGATTTAGCCGTTTTATATTATTCCTGAATTTTGGTTTTAATTTCGTGAAAATCGGCCGACTATATCCTATAGCTTCCATAGGAACAATCCGGAAAATAAAAGAAAAACCATAACTAAGTCGATTTTCAAACTATTTTCATCAAATTTGAGATTTGGCAACTAATAATAACTCATTGTTCCAGACTTTCCGTTTTAATTTTGTGTTTAAATTCTGCAAGGGTATACAAACATAGGGGTGCTGAAGTTAGCTTCCTTTCTTGTTTTTGTTGTTTTCGATTTTGGTTTTGTCTGATTTGTCTCGTTTCTCCTAATTTGCTTTTCATTTTTTTCTTATGTAGTCAAAGTTTCGTATAAATTTAAATATTTTTTAAGATAAGTAATGTTTTTTTAGTCAATTAATAAATTCCGTTTCAGAGTTGATCTAAAGCATGGAAATGACTTCAACCTTGACTGTTTTAATGCTAAGATCTTTAGGTTTGAGAAGTTTCTTTTCAGTTAAAACTGGTATGTATCTTTGTACAAATTTATATGGGAAAAACTGGAATTTTTAATTTGATTCTAACATTTAATTTGCAGATAACATTATTTCCCGGTACGAGGAGGAGGAGCGTGACACGCACTTTAAATTAATTTAAATTTTAATTGTACATTAATAAAAATATGAAATTTAATAGGAAAAAATAAAACAAATTAATCTGGGATTCCAGGGATTTTCTATGGGCTTTTTTTTGTAATTCCTGTGGGATTCTTTCCTGAATTCCCTGCTAATTCCGCTTATAAAGTGTCTGTTGATTCCGGCGTGAATTTACTTTGAAATTCACGACGAATTCCTGGCATGATTAAGGCCGGATTACAATTAATTCCCCGAGTAGGTTGAATTCATGGCTGCAGCCATATTTTAAAATTTTGTATATGAAAATTCACAGGAAATTCACCGGTTATTCACGGGGGAGAAAGTACTAGTCCCACAAGATTCATGAAAGAATCCTTAGAATCCTAAGAACCCTATGGAATCTCGATGGAATTGGAAGTGCTCCACAGGAATTCCGGGGGGGAATCGGACATGAATATTTGAAAAATTGGGAGCAGAATCAGGGAAGAATTAATACTGGAGGAATCTGATAGGAATCGTAGAGGAATTAGCAAAGGAGTCGTAGGGGAATTCTTCGAGAAATCACAGTGACACAAAACCCTCCCACCTATTGTGTATTTCATTTATTTGAATTTTTTAACTTTATTATTTTTTTCGTGTTTTACTATTATTATTTTTGCTGCAACTTAATGCATACGCCAATGACTACTCAGGTGGGTTCTAGGAGTCCACTCTAGATATATTATCTGTAAATAAAATAAATAAAAATTACTTATTGTTTACATCATTTGTAAGTAAAATACTCACCAGTTAGGACTCCATAAAACTGGGGAAGGTCTTCAGCTTCTTCTTTCCATTTACTCCGTCAATGTTGTATATCAACGAAGTTTTTTAATGATTTTTAATATGTTTGAAAGAAAACAATCAATGTACTCACCGTTTTATATATTTAATTTAAATATATGTGAATATTTTAGAAATTGACACACCACACAGCACAGCACTTTATCACCAAACTTAAACTTAAACAAAGGGAACGGGGAAAGGCAAGACGAAAACGAAAACATGTAGAAGTTTCGTTGCCTACTTTGTTTCGGACTTCTGTCAACAAACCCCATAAATTTTTTTTTCGGACATGTCAATAGGAAAAGGCAGGGAAGGGAATTTTGGTACTGAAGGGTATTTACACGTGTATGTACATACGTATGTATGTATATTTAAAAAATTACGTAAACTTATACTGCCTACTATAAACATACATGTATATACATATGTATATATATATATATATGTATGTTTATAGTAGGCAGTATAAGTTTATATATATATATATATATATATATGTACAACACAAGTAATGATGCTAAATTAATTAAAAACACTGGAAGCACATACATATGTATGTATGTGTACTAAGAAACATACGTATGTAGACATACAGATATACATGTTGATATAATTGTAAAATATTAAGGGAATATTTATATTAAGTCTAAGCCGTTTTTAGAATTGGTACTAAATTATATATAATATTATATTTACTCAATTTTATTTTTGATAACAAGTACATACATATGTTTCAGGAATACGTATGAATGCATTTGTGTTCTGCAGCTTCACAAAATTAACTGCTGATTTTGCATATATGTATGTATGTACACAGGTATGTACATATGTATTTATCCATATATGTATGTATCTACACTAAAAAACAAGCGGACATTTTGAGCAATAGTCGAACGCTGACTAAGGAATTACAACTGACAGCCAAGCTTTAAGCGAAAGGTGGATGAATTAAAAGTTTTCAAAGCTTTCAAAGCTTCGATGCTTACTTTTTTAATTGCAGGGAGCTTTTTGTATAAATATGTACATACATATGTACATATGATATATGTATGTAGGTACCCTGAAGTACCAGTCATCAATGTTTAATCAACAATTCATCAACAGCCGAAGGGGTATTGTTGATGAATCATCGATTAATTGCCATACAAATTGTTGATGAATTTAACATGGGCATGTCCTAGGCTGTCATCAACAACATTTCATCAACATTTAATCAACATATCGATTAATTGTTGATTAAATGTTGATGACATGTTGATGAGTTGTTGATTACATTTTGATGACATGTTGATTAAATGTTGATGAATTGTTGATTAAATGCTGATGACATGTTGATTAAAAGTTGACGACATGTTGATTAAATGATGACATGTTGATTTCTATATAATCTCACTTATTTTTATATAATGCTACAAACTTTCAAACTATAAATTAAATTTTTAAACAATTTAACTTTAACTTTCACTTTTGCCTTCTAAGATGTATTACTCCTAACTTATTCAGAAGTTAAAACGCAACTAAAAAACCCACCCCGGCTATATTACTGAGAGAGCGAGTTTGTCAAATTTTTCATCAACAATTCATCAATGAAGAGCAAATGAGAGCGCGAGAGATTCGGATTCGCCCCGATTGTCGACTAAGAGCGTAATTTCTGCCGACTTCGCAGTCGGCACGTTGATTACATGTTGATGACAGTGGCCTATTGATGACAAGTGGTACTGCAGGGTATGTTGCACATTCTTTACCTAGTGTCTCAACGAGAGTAAAATCTGTACTGTGAACCTATTTATTGTCTCACTTTATATCTGATTTTCACACCGTTTTTCTACATTACATATATATTTATGTATATATATGTATGTACATATGTAGGTACATTAAATTTTATAACCTTAAATACACAGTAGAAAGTGCTTTACTGAAATAATGGTTAACAAGAAAGGAAGCTAACTTCGGCTCACCGAAGTTTATATACCCTTGCAGAATTAAAATAAAAATTAACACCGAAATTCTGTAATAATACTTAGTTGCCAAATCTCAAACTTGGTGAAAATGGTTTGAAAATCGGCTAAGTTATGCTTTTTTTAATTTTACTGATTGTTCCTATGGCAGCTATATGATATAATTGGCCGATTTTCATGAAATTATAACTAAATTCTGAAACAATATAAGAAGGCCAAATTTCAAGTTTGGTGAATATATCATGAAAACTGACAAAGTTATGGATTTTTCTTTTATTTTCCTGATTGTTCCTATGGTAGCTATAGGATATAGTCGACCGATTTCATGAAATTAAAAACGAAATTCAGGATTAATAAAAAACGGTTAAATCACAACTTTGATGAGAATTTGTTGAAAACTGACAAAATTAAATATTTTTTTCTAAAAATGTTCCAATTATTCCTATGGCAGCTACATGATATAGTCTTCCGATCCGGCCCGTTCCAACATATGTACGAGTGAGAGTATATAGAAGACTAACTGCTAAGTTTCATTCAGATAGCTTTAAAACTGAGGGACTAGTTTGCGTAGAAACGGACAGACAGACATGGCTAGATCGACTCGGCTGTTGATCCTGATCAAGAATATATGTATATACTTTATAGGGTCGGAGTTGTCTCCTTCACTGCGTTGCAAATTTCGGATTAAAATTATAATACCCTGCAAGGGTATACAAACTTTAGTATAAAACAAGAAAGGAAGCTAAATTTTGTATACCCTTGCAGATTTAAATCAATAAATTAATTCCGAAATTCTGAAATAATAATAAGTTGCCCAATCTCAAAATGATGAAATAATGTTGAGAAACTGCGTAGTTATGATTTTTTCTTTTTATAACCTTGCAGTAGAGCTGGGATACTATCGATGGTCGCGCCATTCGATAGTTTCGATGTTTTCAAAGCAAAAATTCGATAGTATTGATAGTATAGTCATATGTACTTAATTTTTTCCCATACATGGGTTTTTTGTTTTTTATATACATAATAAAAGAGAGAAAAAAAGATCAAAATTATTCAATCTTATCATTAACACATATTATAGGGTAACTCCAACAGAGATCATAAAAAATTCAGGTCATTTTTGATGGGGCAGGGCCGGCTAGCCAGTCATCTAAGCGGGATTTTTCCCCGTTCGCCCACAGGTCGCACCATAACCCAGCTGATCTGGAATCAGCTGACAACAACAACAAAAGGTAAACAAACTCAACAAAATATAACATCAGCCGCACAAATTAAAGATCACTTCCCTCTTCATATGTAGGCTCGGGGCATGGCTGTTGTCGCCCCTTTGACGCACCCTCCCTTCCTGGAATCCGCATGAGGTCATCGGCTGTATGTCGGCTAATATTTCAATGAATAATTGTTTTAAATTGTATTTAATTCCGTGCCTTAATTTGTTTTCATTGGGATCGTGTGCATCGTGTTTATGTCTGATAGTCGCTGTTTAATATTTGTGCATTTTTGCGGGCTACACAGTGCCGAAGCAATAAATAAAAAAATACAGATATTTATGCACTGACAAATCTAACGGACATTCTAAATATTTGCACTGGCACATATGAATAAATAACAATTAAATAAAAAAATAATCAATTATACCGACAAACAACGAATAAATATATAACAATTAAATAAATAAATAATTTTGGATAAATAAATAAATAAATACTTTTGGATAAATAAATAAGTAACTATTTTGAATAATTAAATAAACAAATAAAATAAATAAGTTGAATAAAGTAAATTAACTAAAATTTGATGGCCAAATCTGGTTTTTGGACAGTCGATCCCTCCTTGTGTTGAACAGATTTTGGAGGTTGGAACCTCGTACTCGGGCTGACAGAAAAGTTTATCCCGGGCCCGAAATGGTTGTCTCGGGATGTGAATGTTGGCCCTGTGAAACCCACATGATTTCCTATTATTATTTTCCTAGGACCCACTCGGAACGGACTCACGTTTTTATTGTTCCCTTTCCGACCCTCTGAACTGGTTTGATTCCTCCTTCCTGTCCTCCAACTAAGTCGATCTCCGGTTAGGTCTTTCCTGTGGACTTCCGGGTTATTAACACTTTCACCTTTCTGCTCACTGCACTCACGTTTTTTTTTTCTTTTGATATATTTTTAATCTGCAAGGCGGATAGCGGTGGCTAGTCCAGGGGTCGCGACGATCTGGCTCAGTTTTTCTGGAATGGCCGTCGATTCCCTTTCCTCTTACCTACTCTCCACTCTTTTGAGGTCGAGAAACGCTTTCAAGGCCAGAGCCCTGCTTCTGCCTTGGTATGAGTGGAGGCACTCGCTCCGGGCTCTCCTCTCATGATCCTTACCTACCATCCACTTTCCCCTTTTCAGGGTGTGGCCGGTAGGTGGCGTCTTGAGTTCCACTCTTCCTCTTCCTCTTAGCCCTGCCAACCTTCTTCTTCTCGTTTGCATCCCAGGCGATATTTGTTTCGCCTGCGGCTATAGATTACCGCCAGAATGCAACACCACGCAAAAATTGGCCAATCGTAGAGGAGGCAAATATTCGCGAGCATTCCTACGACACGTAAACAAACAAAAAAAAACAGCAACCAACATGGACTACTACTCCACTGCGATGTGTCCCATCGGCGGATGGCCCTTGCCCCATCAAACCTGCGCAGCCCCCAACGTAGGCCACACCCACGGTTCGTTTTCCGCTTGCCTCCTGCCTACTCTCAGCGTGTTTGTCTTCTACTTTACAGCCGCAAGTCCTTCGCATGGTAGATGCCAATCGGTTTCCCCGCCAGGTCCTCCAGCTTGAACATATTGTTCCCTACTGTCTTCACGACTCGGCATCTGGTAAACTTCCGCGCGAACTTGGCGCTCAGCGTGAAGTTTCGCCGGAACACTTCTTGGCCAGGTTTTGCGTGAAACTCACGGGCGCCCTTGTTATACTGGCGGCTGCTGCGTTCGTACGCCTCATGCAGGTGCTCCTTGATGCGCTCGCGGATGATATCCCGTTTGTCCTGGGTATTCAGCGTCGCTACCTCATGATCCGTCATCGACTGCAGCTTTCTGGCCAACTTATAGCAGCTGCCGTGGAGGTACATCTGCTTGCCAAACACCTCAAAGAACGGCGTCACGCCCGTTGCCTCATGGATCGAGTTCCGGATTGCGACTTCGATCTCCGGCAGATATGCGTCCAAATCTCGGTGATCCTGCTCCAAATATGTCCGGATCGCGGCCACGACCGTTCGGTTCACCCTCTCTGCAGCGTTGTTTTGCAGCGAGTACACTGCCGTCCGCATGTGCTGCACGCCGTACGCTTCCATCACGTCCTGGAACGCCTTCGAGACGAACTGCCTGCCATTGTCGGAGTGGATTATCTCTGGTACTCCGAACTTGTAAAACACTTCGTGTACCAGGAACTCGACGACATTTGTGGCAGTGGCTTCTCTCATCGAATTCAGGAACGTGAACTTTGAGAAGTGATCCACGACCACAAAAATCCAGGCCTTCCCTCACTTCGACCGCAGATATTTGCCGAGGAAGTCTATATAGAGCTTCTGGAACGGCATTTCCGTCACCACTTCCTGCCCTATCCCGACCTGTGTCCGGTAATTCGGCGCCTTCGCTCCCTTGCATTTGATGCAGCGTCCCACGAAGTCCCGAACCTGCGTCGTCATCCCCGGCCAGTAGTACTGCCGTTGGAGGCGTTTCAGCGTTTGCCTCATCCCTCCGTGTCCTGACGTCGGATCCTTATGGGCCGTCGCGATCATCCCGGCTGTCAACGAGGCTGGAATCCATAGCTTCCACGGCCCTCCCTCGACTTCGTCCTCCAATCTGCTGAACCCAAGGCGTTCGAAAATGAGATCGCCTTCCACACGCATATCCGGTAGGCGAGCCTGGTTGTCCCTAATCTCATCTTGGATTTCCTTGTATTCCACAGATTGGAACTCCGTCGTAGCGAATCCGAGGGCGTCGTCGACATCCAGCTCCAGCTCCTCCACGCATCTGGACAACGTATCGGCCACCACGTTGTCGGCTCCTTTCCGGTGTGCGATCTGAAAGTCGAAACTTTGCGGTCGGGGAGACCATCGCGCCAGGCATCCGCTGATGTCCTTCTTGGTCATCAACCACTTGAGGCTGGCGTGGTCGGTGATTACCGTAAACGGCATTAACTCCACGTACGCACGGAACTTCTCTACTGCAAGTACTGCTGCCAAGCACTCCTTTTCTATCACCGAATAATTCAGCTGATGTTTATTTAGCTTTGCAGAAAAGAAGGCAATCGGACGCTCGTTTTTGTCCTCGTCGTATTGGAACAGGACCGCACCGACCCCATGGTGTGACGCATCGCACTGGACCACGAACGGGCGCTTAAAGTCGGCATGAACCAGAACCGGGGGCGAGGTAAGTGCCGCCTTCAACGCCCGTAAAGCGCTCTTGGCCTCCTCATCTAACACTAACCTCGTGTGTTTTCCCTTTTTCAGTGCGTTGGTGAGGATGTCGCCATCGCCGCGAAGTCCTTTATGTACCGGCGATACCACCCCGCGGTTCCCAAGAAACTACTCAGTTCCTTCACGGATTTCGGTTCGGGGATCCTCTGAATCGCGACGATCCTCTCCGGATTCCAGGAAGGGAGGGTGCGTCAAAGGGGCGACAACAGCCCTGCCCCGAGCCTACATCTGAAGAGGGAAGTGATCTTTAATTTGTGCGGCTGATGTTGTTATATTTTGTTGAGTTTGTTTACCTTTTGTTGTTGTTGTCAGCTGATTCCAGATCAGCTGGGTTATGGTGCGACCTGTGGGCGAACGGGGAAAAATCCCGCTTAGATGACTGGCTAGCTGGCCCTGCCCCATCAAAACAGCAGGTCGTAACAATTTGATATCAAAAATGACCTGAATTTTTTATGATCTCTGTTGGAGTTACCTTATAATGTATGTTAATGATAAGATTGAATAATTTGATCTTTTTTTCTCTCTTTTATTATATAGCTTAAAAAACCAAAAACCCATGTATGAGAAAAAATGAAGTACATATGACTATACTATCAATACTATGGAATTTTTGCATCGAAACTATCGAATGGCGCGACCATCGATAGTATCCCAGCTCTAGTTTGGAATGCAGTGATGGAGACATATCCGACCCTATAAATTATACATAGTCTTGATCAAGATCAACAGCCGAGTCGATCTATCGATATTTTTTGTTTAAAATTATATATTTATATCGTGATATTTTTTTTCCCCCAAATATCGAAATCGCGATATTTTTTTGATGTTTTTTGATATTTTTTCTTGATCACTATGATTTCATTCTTTAAGCATAGTATCCATACATACGGTTATATATGCTTTTTACAATATTTTAAAAATGTCAATAAAAAATGAACAAGAAAAAAAAACTACTATTGCCATGGCAGTAATTATTGTCGTAATAGATAAGGAAGATTCTTAACCTAATAAGAAGCGATCCAAGTATTGGTTGAGGCCATAACAGCGAGATCAATTAAAGGGCAATATTCTTCCTATGTACGAATTGTTTACATATTTGTATATCAATAATACACCCTCTTACCTTCTAATATCATGTCCCACTATAATCTAAAATAAACTTCCCTTCTTCACTCAGAACACCTACTATCTCTGCAAAGTCTCATCCAACACTAGAAAATATAAGTAATATTTTAAAACTTATTTAACATTTTAATATATAAATTATAACAAGTGTCTTCCTATTTTGTGTGTCGCCGTAGGTAATTGGTTTCTCCTCAGCTGGTCCCTTGTTGTTGTGAATAATAATGTTGGGAGGCAGATGATGAGATCCGTAGTTGTGGCTGTATCCTATTCCAGAGTCCTATTCCAGAGTGCGCTAGAATATGTGATCCTAGGGGTACGGGGGACAGCGTCCTCCGTTACGTCGTGGGCCGGTTGGCCGTAGAATCTTCTGGACGAAATACGAAGATTATGCTGGAAGGGTAACTGCCCTTCATTAACTGCTGGCCTAGAGACTCAGACAGCTTTTCAATAATAAAAGTTTAACGACGGTAGTCGGAGTGAAGTTTATGAGCAGTAGCTCTTTATTCTTATGAATCCAAAATCAAACTGAACTTAAGGCTAACAAAAGGGAAACTCATAGCGGCCGCTCCAATGGGTAGCGGTTTCCGGCCACACGCTGCGTCAGCAATTTGGCCGGAGCGAGCCATCGGACGATCGGTCGTTGCCGTCGCCCGGTTAACTTAGTTAACTACTCCCCCCTCAAGATTATGGCCGCCCTCGGCCGACCCTATTTGGTCGATCACCTCATTTAGTTGGAGCGTGTCCCTCTTGGCCTGGATGACTCGCCGATAAGTGAGGCCGATACAGATCAATGCACAGCAAATTGCTCCTGCAATAAGCATTATCTGGTGTAAGCGATAGTCATCGATGTCCTCCCCGAATCTCTTGATATGCTCCAGGTTACGCTCACTCAAGCGGTGAAGGTAAGGGAGACTCAGTACATCGTGTTCTAGGGTGATGTTCAGGGAGGGTGAGCTGGCCACTCCTGGAGCCCTTTTCTGGGCCGCGTCGTGGTTCACATACCGGGTTTCATTAGCTGCAGCACTCTCAAGGAAGGTGATGAGGTGAGTTCCTCGTAAGTGGACCGTGGTACCGTTGTCCACACTAACACGAGCCGGGCGATCGTTTACGATGAGGATTCCATCATCCACTCGGGTGACGGGGTGCACGTCGCTGTGTTGGATGTCGCAGTGTGCCACACCTCCGGCATGGAGTTCTTGGGCCCATGATCTTCTTCGCGCCAGTTGACAAAATGTGGCTCCAGGTGACTCGGAGCAGTCTTTGACGGTATGGATCTTTCCACTGCAATCTGCTATGACCTTGTCCTCTAACTTAAGCATAGTCTCGTGGTGCGACACGGGAAAAACAGTAATTTTAATGCACGCTGCCTTAATTTTCGGGAATTTTATAATAAAGTGTAAAATGTTATCGGATTGTAATATTTTGACAGACGCAACGGACAAAATTTCTTTAATGGGGGTATCTGTGGGCTCCTCGATCCACACACTCTCCAGGACTGCATGGTCTAGTATGCTAGGGCTAACGATGTTGATTTTAGCAAGGGCTATAGCCAGCAATAAATTTTGCAGCTCCATTGCGATCATTTTATTCCGAGACAATAACATCTCGTATAGGTGTCCCGTGTCGATTTGGGACTTTTTAGCCGACCTCAGGATTTGGTTGACGGTTGCGGTTATGCTATTGATCTGTTCTTGTACTTTACTGTTAATATTTATCTGTCTGTTGTTCGCATTGATGAGTTGGAATTCGTTAAGTTTAATATTTTGATGGTCTTCCGCGTCTGGCGTTCCCGCCACTACTTTTAATGCCGCTCCCAAGAAGTTTAAACTCCTAGCTACCCTATGGTGGATGCTCAATGAATCGAGCAGGTCACGCAGATGAGCTACATCTACGATCAAGAGCTTCTGCATGTGCGACTGGGGGAACA
>VNJN01000260.1:0-53568 GCA_008042485.1 Drosophila mayri | reverse complement strand
TTAAGAGTTTTTAGTTTTAATTTGGATTTGAATAAAAGAGCTTGCGCTCACAAATGAACTCCGGCTAACGCCGTATTGCTTGAAATTGGTTATTTTGCCTTAAGGGCTAATAGCAACGGAGAGAAGTTCTCCCATCGTATCCCAGCATCACTGAGGGACGGCGCTGAGTTGAAGAGGCCAGCGCAACACCCGGAGAACCAGCTCCCCCCATTCCACTAGGAAGACAGCCAGCCACGTCGGCGCTGACGTCACCACCCCCCTTCCCAACGGACCGCGGCGTGGGACAACCTAGGGCACACACATTTAAATATAATTTATATGCGCATACACCTACATATGTAAAATGTTAAAGTCGAACCCATAACTCATACAAAACAAGAAAGGAAGGTAACTTCGGCTCATCGAAATTTGTATACCCTTGCAGAATTTAAACAGAAAATTAAAACCAAAATTCTGGAATTAAAATTAGTTGCCAAATCTCAAATTCATTAAAAATGGTTTGAAAACGGCTAATTTATGTTTTTTTTTTATTTTCATGATTGCTCCTATGGAAGCTATAGTATATAGTCAGCCGATTTTTATGAAATTAAAACCAAAATTCAGGAACAATAAAAAACGGCTAAAATCTGAACTTTGATAGAAATATGTTGAAAACTGATAAAGTTAAAATTTGTTTTCTAAAAATTTTCAGATTGTTCCTAAGGCAGCTTAATGATATTGTCTGATCCAGCCCATTCCAACATATGTACGAGTGAGAGTATATAGAAGACTAACTACAAAGGTTCATTCATATAGCTTCAATACTGAAGGACTAGTTCGCGTATATTTGGACAGACAGACGGACAGACAGACAGACGGAAGGACAGACGGACATGGCTAGATCGACTCAAGAATATATGGCTGGAGGTTCCTGGCGGTAGGCATAAAACGCAAGTGGGTGGTTCCCCTGATAACAAACCAGTATTCCGAGGAATGCAGACTAAGGAGTGAACCAGGGCTGGGATGTCAGCCCAAACGTCGGTGGAAGTCGCGTCTGCTACCACCGGCGGGCACTGGTGGGAGCAATCCCCTCTGAGTATCGCCAGCGGTCACACCTCTAGATCGACGGGAGCAGGTCGCGTTAGTTGTACCAATACTGCCACAAAAACCTCTCAGGGCAAACTTCGCCGCTCGGGTGCCGCCGGCGATACAGAAACAGGTCCAAGGAGCGAGTAGCTTAATAAAAACAAGGATGAGAGACCACTCAACTCGCCCAAACCAGGCACCAGCTCCCCGCGTAGGGACGGGCCGAAACGGTCAAGCGAGGGGAGATAGGACTGGGGTTCGAACCCGGGACTCTCCGGTTCTCAGTCCAGCCGCTTACACACCGCGCTACGTTGCCAATTTAATGTGCAACGCCAATATGCAGATAGATGCATATTACTATGTCATCAGCGCGCTGCTATTAAACTGCTTGCTAACTGCTCAGTTACTGCTTGTTAAAAAAATATCCCGAAAGGGAAAGGGGGATTTCTCTTTCGGGAAATAAAAATAAAATCCCATACCCCCTGCTGGCAGCTTTTCATTATGAGCAGCTCACATCATGAAGCGAAGTCCGACTGGGAAAGCTTGTCTGGGCCGAGTATCGAAGAGAGCAGGTTACACTACGCCTCTCGTCCTCACATGACATCAACGGGCGGATTCGCAAACAAGGAGAAGGTAGAGAGTTGCTTACCAGCAAAAGGCAACGCCTCAGCGGAGAGCACCACCACGGAAGCTCCAGCGAGCAAGCTGAAACGCGGGCCCAAGCAGGGCCCCCCGCCCAAAACAACAAAACCTCCAAAGAGGTCAGCAAAGGTCAGTGAGGTGACCAAACGACACCTGATCGTGGCACTCATTGACCGTAGTGCTGAAAACGGGAACATGTCCGAAGCAAGGTGGAAAACGGTGCATGCACGGCTCGTCGAAGCGCTGTTTGTACGGATAGAGGATGACTCCCAGCGCTCCCAGAAGAAGCGTCTACTGGTAGCTTCCTGCAATATGTAGGCTCCTGACAAGACAGCCCCACCGGAGGAACTCAGGAGCCTGGTAGAAGCCAGCACGAAAGATCAGTCAATTCTGGTCAGGGAGCCCCGACATTAACGAAAGAGGTGAGTCACTTCTAGATTTTATACTTTGTTCCAATTTTTATGCAGCAAACGTAGGGGATGTACATACCATCGTGGGTCCAACGTCCTCTAATGTGCTAGACTCAATACTAGTAGACCATCCTTCTGAGACCACAAGTACATCCAGTTCCACTACGACTTTGAACATTCCCCAAAACCACCTGTCTTTAGGAATCCCTGGAACACCAACTGGGGAAAGTTCAAAAGGACAATCACCGCGAGACTCGCGGCTGGTCCGGGCACTGTTAACTCCGTGGAGGAAATAGAAAAGTCCGTAGAGACGCTCTCCAAAGAATTACTAAATTATGTACCACGCATCATGCCCGATAGCAAGAAATTGGAAGAGAACCAAGCCACCATGGTGAAACAGGGACCTCACTCTCCAACGCAACAACCTCAGAGAGTTCTTCAAAAACGCTAAACAAGCGAAAGATGAAACAATCAACGATGAATATAAAATCCTACTAAGGGAATACAAGAAGGAAATACGAAAGGCGCAAAGAAGCTCTTGGAGGAACTTTTGCTCCAACATAGAGACGGCCCCTGAAACGGCGAGACTCCGGATGTTGTTATCGAAGCAACCTACCGTACATAGTCAGCTCAAAAGTGACAATGGACAGTGAACTGAGGGCAGCGAAGAGGCCCTAGCAGCACTAATAACCTCCAGAAGAATCCACTGGGCTATAGACTCCATCGCCGGGATTAAAGCACCGGGACTCTATGGAATATTCCCAGCCATGCTACAGGTGACCAAAGAAGAGATCACCCCAGGGCTCTACGCTATATATAGAGCTTTTACAAGCACGGGCTATATTCCTATCCATTGGAGGACCTCTCGGATTGTAGTAGTAGTAGTAGAGTAGTAGTCACGTGAGCCCCAAGAATTACAGACCGATAAGCCTTACGATAAGCTGCTGGAGCTATAAATCAGGAACGATGTGATAGGACTACTGTCAGCCCGTCAGCATGCCTACACAAAAGGGAAATCGGTAGAGACGGCACTACACTCATTAGTTTCCACCATCGAGAAAGCTTGTGGACATATCCGGGGCCTTCAATAACGTCTGCAGGCGGGGAAGGGAGCGCACGGGGGCACACCACAAGGTGGAGTCCTATCGCCCCTCCTATTGAACCTGGTGGTCGACGACCTGTTCAAGAGATTCGAGAGGAAAGCTCCAAAGATAACAGCCTATGCGGATGACATAAGCATAATTATCACGGGTGTATGGTCATCGACCCTCAGCTCGATCATGGAATCAACGCTCATGGAGATATGTGAGTGGGCGGACAAGGTAGAACTCAGTATCAACGCGGACAAAACGGACCTCATTCATGCAAGCCACGGAAAAGAAAACTTACATCAAGCTTATGGAAAGAACCCAGCGACATGCAGTGCTCTGCATATCAGGGGCGCTGAGGTCAACCCCTACAAAAGCACTCGAAGTCATACTCGGTATCGATCCCCTAGATATTCATGCGCAACTGAATGCAGGAAAATAACAACACTCATGGGACCGGAAGACTGGAAAACGGCTCATGACCACACTCGATACACTGACGGCTCCAAGATGGGGCATATACTGCACAGACCCTGAGACAAGGCTGTGGTATAAGCTACCAAGCCAATGCAGACTATTCCTGGCGGAAGTCTTCGCCATCAGGAAGGAGGCTGAGCTTGCGCAGAGAATAGACCGCCCACATGAGGCGGTAAACTTTTTCGTAGATAGTCAAGCGGCGATCAAATCCATGCAATCGTCTGAGGTCTGCTCCAAAACTGTACTGGCAAGTAGGGAAGCACTAGATACCCAGCCACCAGCACATCAATGGCAACGAGACTGCGGACGTTTTTGCAAAGGAAGGCGTCAGATTGACGAGCGACGGAACAGAAAACGTCTCCGTCTCCCTAAGAACGCTCCAAAGCGAGCTTAAGAGTCGAGCAGACGCACGCGCAAGAAGCAAATGGAGAAGAAACTCCGGAACCTGTAAAATATCAAAAATCATTTGCAGAGAGCGCAGCGAAAAACTCACCTCCCAAGGAAGCACTGCAGACTACTACTGGGAATACTCACAGGACACTGCCTGGCTGCGACACATGCAGTCAAGCTTGACATCACCGACAACGGCAAGTGCAGGAAGTGTGATGAACCTGAGGCAACCGAAACCTTGGAGCATCTCATCTGCAAGTGCCCGGCCCTAACACGGGCAAGAATAAGGTACTTAGGCGTCCCAATGTTGGGCTCCCCAGGAGAGGCCTCCAAGAGAATGCCAGGTGAACTGCTCGCTTTCGCGAAATACTCTTCGATCCTCAAGGACTTCGAAACCGCGTAAACTGCTCTAGGTCCATTCAAGGAAAGGTCCCCCGGGCAACTAAGGGCCACACTGGCCTAAGCGTGGCCGCCCATGAGTGTCACCCGGACTAACCTAACCTAACCTAACCTAATAATATAGTCTCCGATATAGCCAAACAATATATATATGTACATACTTATGTATATTTGAGCTACAGTTGGGATTCTCCATTGCACATTAATATTAATATAATTCAAGGAATACCAAGAAGGAGGAGATGAGTTGGGCCAAAAGCAAAAGAATTTCCACTCTTGGATACTCGGTGGCAGAGGCGGCGTTGAGGGCAACGCCTGTTGACATGAACAAAGGAATATACACCAAGGAAATCATACAGTATTTTTTGAAATTGCAATTGTAGGTGCAGTAAAAGCAAGATAAGCAGCGAGTGGCTAACTATCTAGACACCCGATTTCACCCGCTTACCCCTGGAAGGAAGTCGAAGGGCAATGGGCGATGGTTTATGTGTGATGGCCGAATTCCAGTAGAACACAACAAAGTGCACAAATTGGAAATGAAATTGAGAAGTATGGATAAAGCTAAAATAGAAGCCATGGGCAGCAGGATTGCAAGGAGATTTGTAACTCTGGCAGCCAAGAAATGTTGTAAATATCTACTCAGTGTCCTGCGCGTCTGCTTGCAAGTGTGTATACACAGCAAATAAATTCATACTGATTTTATATAAATAATGAAACTTAAATTTAAGGTAGGAATTAAGCAATTCGAAAATAAGTTCACCTGAAGCTCCTTAGAGTTGATACGGATATGGGAAGGAGGCGAATAGGACTATTGTGTGAAAAAATCCTGCAACCGGAAAAGTTTAAGAAAAGTCTTAACATATTTTCGTAATCCAAAAGTTTACTGCAAATGCGACTTAATTGTTGGTGAGCGTTGCAATCTTTCGCTAAAGCCTTTTTCCACACTTCCGTCTTATTTAATTTTTATAGCGCAGTTTCCTTGACTTTTAACAAAGGCCCGTGGAATTGAATTGCGGGGTGGGTACTGAGTGCCCGAAAACGAATTTGCTCTAAATGATGTTATGAGCGCTTTTTATAAAGTGATTAGAACATAAAGCGACACAAGAAGGCCCCTTAATGAAAGTTATAGCTTAGCTGAAAAGAATAGAACTTCCGAGGAGGTTTAGAGGAGGAGAAGTTCTATCAACTTGGCGGGAGATTCCGCCGAAAATTCTGGCCAATAAGTAGGAAAATTATTTGTTCGAAGTCCAGGAGGACAACATTTCAGGGATTACATTTTTTAGAGAAGGCCTTAAGCTAGTTTCACAGCTTTGAGGTTCTTGACTCGTTCTGTTTCGTGAACTTAAATTTAAATTGCGGGGTAATCTAGTCAAGGCGGCTGACTTGGAAAATAATAAGCAACTCAAGCTACTACAATCCACAAACACTCTGAAATTCTTGGACACCACGAACAATGTGCTTGTGGCTTTCATCACATCATTTTTCCCCTCCTCCGGTGCGGTGTTCGATTACAGCTTTGGTTTTTTGGTGTTCGGTTACGGCCTTTCAATTTGGGGCCCTGACTGAGATGTAAGTGGTTTGCTTAACTTTATCGCCGCAGCTCGCAGTCCCCGACCCGGTCCGCCTCTACCTAGGAATCAATACACGTATGTGTTACATTTGTGTCACATTTATGTCTGAATTCTGTGACATTAATGTGTCCTGGTTTACGGCTTGGTCATAGTTCGAGTTCGTGTTTGTGCCCCTGTTGCCGCTCTGGATGTGGTCCAGCTAAGTCGAACCCGCATTGCTGATGGCCAAAAAAGCGCAATCAGAAAAAATTTAGAGAGAAATATTCTGTAGACTGACTTCTTGAATTATTTCAACTATTAAGCATAGGGTAACTGAAGCTCCTTTTTAATAGTTTTATTTTAATTATTCAGAAGGAATAGCGAAGAATAATATTTCATATACTTGCGCTTTATAAACTTTGCATATATCTTCTTTGTTTATGAGTATGGCAACAGATGCTATTAACATGGCTATATTCATTTCTCTGTCTGTCACCCGGATGAGATTGATACACTGTTATCTGTCTCTGGCTCTGATTTTGTGCCCACACACGAAATATAGACATAAAAACTTATGAAATATTTTCGCGGCAACTGTCACCGAATGCTATTATCCCGGTTGTTATTTAAAAGGCTTTATAATAAACCGGAAAACAGCACTTAATGTCATCCTGTGATGGGCGACCGGAATTCGGCTTTCATTGATTAATTATCTCCCCCAACGACTGTATTGCACCTACCTGGCCCTTCAAGATGTGCAGAGTGCAGCACCTGCGTCCGTCGTTCCGTTCCTTGGAGTGCCTTATAGGCTCTTCGACTTGTGTGTGCAATTCACTTTATTCACAGTCAATGTTTGTACCAACATTTCGGATAATTCCGTTAATATGTATGCGCAGTTCGTCCCAAAATAGGTGGTGAAGGGAGCGGTGGGGCATCTGGGAGCAGCAGCTCATGACAACAAAGGTATAAATTGTTTTGCTGTCAACTCGATCCGAAAACTTGTCTATCTGCTCGACAATCGATATTTGTGCTCGCCAAAGAGATGTGCTAAATTCCTTGTAATCTATGGTGAATTTAAGGCTCTTGCTAAACCGACTTAAGGACGGCAGTATCTTGTAGTAAAGAATCTCGAGCGCCTCTAACGACTTTTCTTTAGCAAATGGTGTGAATTGATTTAGGAGAAGTGGCTTGTGGGAGTTTAAAGTAATGCAGTTAACAAAAAGAGTCCGAAAACAATCAATACTATTTGATGTTAGTCGTCATAGTTCCAAATAAGTTTCAGTTATGTAAGCTGATACATATGTATGAGATATGTATGTATCTGTGGGACATAAATACATGCCCTTCAGTACCGTTCCTTGTGGAATCCCTAAGGAATCGCGAAGGAATGGGAATTGCTCCACAGGAAATCGTCAAGGAATTTCCATACAAGCCTACAGGGAATTTTCATATAACGAGGCGGACGCTATAGGGAATGGGGAGTCCCTGAGGATTCGTCCGAGAATCCTCGAAGCTTCCCGAGCGAAAAATGCTGGGATTCTTCAAGGAATTCCGGGGGAAATTGGACATGAATCTTAGGTTAATACAGGAATTCTTCCAGGAATCACAGAGGATTATAATATGATTGCAAGAAAATAATCAATGTTCTCGCCTTTTGATATATTTAATTTAAATATATGTTATTAATGTCCACTGCGAATATTTTGGAAATCGACACACCACACAGCACAGCACTTAAACTTAAAATGCAAAGGGAATGGGGAAAGGAAATAGGAAACCGAAAACAGGTAGAAGTTTCGTTGCCTACTTTGTTTCGGACTTCTGTCAATTAAGCCCATACAATTTTGTTTTTGTTTTTCAGACATGCCACAAGGAACAGGCAGGGAAAGGAATTTTGTTACTAAAGGGAAGCAACAGTTGTTCAGTTTATTAAGCTGTTTACGATAAAACTAAAGTTGTACTATTAATTGGAATTCCAACATTTATATAGCCTATTCCTATGCTCCTTTTTCTAGTTTCAAGAATATCCACACAGATAAAAATGTAGATCGAAAAAATCAAGAATATTTCGCGAGTAAATGGTCTGATTAATCCTGTTTCGGGATTAAAGTAAAAAATAAGCCTAAAATTCTTGAATTAATACCGTTACGGGATTAAAGTAAAATAGGCCGAAAAATTCTTGAATTAATCCTGATTTGGGATTAAAGTTAAAATGTATGTATAAGCGTTTTCGATATTTGAGTTGGATGTGCCTCAGTAGCCGAGTTGGTAAACGGGCAGTCTGCGAACTCTGGGACCCGGGACGCAAAAATGATTTAAAAAAATATGATTCAATATAATATATCTTTAATTACAGATTTAAATAAATATTATTTCAGATAAGATAGTCCGATTTGGGATATATATGTAGAGTTTTATAAAGTTTAGTTTAAGAGTTATAGGAATAATTAGGAATGAATTACATTTAAATTTTTGATTATATTTTAAGCCTAATCGGAAATCATAAATTTTTAGGATTAAAAAACTAAGAATGGTCGGGATTAAATCAAGAATTTAGGGATTGAACAAATTAAGTGGTTTCATACTTAAAACAAGAAAATCCGGACTTAACTGGTTATTAATCAGATTTGGGATTAATTTCGGCAACAACATCCCGGATATTTCGATCTGTGCAGGAATACAATTTTAAGCATTTCCAAACCCCATTTGCTTACACACGAAACTACAGACGCCAACACTCTATCGCTGTCACGAATTCAGTAAACTTTTAACAAAAGGAAAAAAAACAAAAAAAATGGATTGGGACTGGGATTGGGAAAAAAACGCAAAAACAAAGTTGACCAGGCCAACAGGCATTGGCCAAATGTGGACAGTGCCATTGTAACGACTCTCCACACTCCTAAGTACAAATAACTATTCTAGGCTAGATGTTGCGCACGCAAAGCATTCGTCCGGCTTCAGCTCGTCGGCTACGGGGGTGATGGTCTTGCTAGGGTTCGGCTTGCCTATATATAATTAGCTACAACCGGAATAGAGATACACACGTAGCTAAGGGTGAAGTATAAAAAAACCGATTCTCTCTTCTCACTCGACCGATCTATCTCCGACCTCCTGGTGACCTGGAGGCCTTGATTCGCCCGCCCTACCAATTGGTCGCTGCTTCCTTCTATGATCCATATTTCCAGCGACCCCTCTCTCAAATGCTATCCCCCTTCACACAACATTGCTAGCTGCGGCCACTGTATGATTTCTTAAAACATTATAAAAATTTTATTAAACGCTAAAAATGTATAAAATCATGCTTAACCTAAGAGACGAATATAAATTATAAATAAATATGACATAAACAAGCAATATATATATTAAGCAATATGCATATCTAACGAACAAAACGGCAAAAGAACAAATTTAGGTCGGACTTGAATTGGCAATTATTTAGTAACAAATTATCAGATGGAATTTCGCATTACAACATTTATTTTAATTCTTTTTTTCCTTTGTTTAATTGTTTTCCTCCATGTATTCGAAGTTTTACTCCCTCTTTTCTTGCAGTCAAAAATCAAAATTTTCTCGATTTAACATTACTTTAATATTCCTAATTCCCTTCAGTTTTTATGCAAATAATGGACTTTAAATTTTTCACTAATTAGCGACACTCACCCTGATGCTTACATCCACCGGCGAAAGCGCTTTCTTCGGGAAATGCTAGCTGAAAAGGGGGAAAAGAAAATCATCGACAAAAGGGAATGCATCGAGACGGGGACCACGAAAAGGGGAAATCAAAAAAAAAAAAACGAACACTGAGAAAATTTCTAGGCGCGCTCCATTGAATTTCTTTTGCCACTTCCAATACACTAAATCATATTCTTTCTTCCCGATTTGCGAATAATAACCAAATTCCTTAGACAACTATTTCTTTTTCGACAATTTGTTGTTTTTGTTCTTCTTTTCCAAAACTAACCTATTTTTCTTACACTACTTTTTTTCCTTCCGCTCGTTTTTCTGGAACCATTTTTAATTCAAATACGGAGTTTTCGGCTCTATTTCAAATTTCTGTTCCCGGAAAATCTGGGATAGTTTTCACGACCGGTTGTCGGCGCTGCGGCGGATCGGCGCGGTCACTCGGCGGCGGATCGGCGCGGTCACTCGGCGGCGGCGGTATACAAAGAACTAAATGATCCGCTCCGCCGGCACCTTCCTCTTTTGCCTAGCCCGAAAGCTCGATCGCCACTCCGGTCGGCAATTGGGAGCTCGCTCTATTAATCCCGACTTTTGCCTGCTGCACCAATTGGGGGACAAGGGTCAAGAATTACAATTTGATAACCTCCTCTGTACTAAACTTTCGGTTTCGTTTCCTTCCGCTTCCCTGGCCGCTGCAACCGTTCCGCTGCTGGCCAGCCGCTGCTGCCAAGGCGTCGTTCCGTTTAGCTTCGGATCGCCTCCTCTCCTCCCTGGGGCCGTCGGGTGCTGCTCACGCTCCCTGCAAAACCCGCAATCTTCACAAACGAATTCGCCATCCCCTTTACCTCTGTTCACCTTAGATCTTGCGCCTCAATGGTCTTCAACTGCTCCCTTTCGGCACTTTTAGCACTCGCGGCTACTTTTGATTTACCTAAGTCTAGCGCACTTAGCAACCAAAATTTTTGACTTTACTCCTCGTAGGGACAAGATGAAAAGAAATATGCTGACGCCGGGAAAGTGGCGGTAACCCCCATGAGAAAGCGGGAGAAAGGGGAACCGTTGACATATGCCGCTGTTGCTCTCTCCCAAACAATCGACCCTGCCACTGCTACCCTTTCTAAACAAAGCAGCCCTGCGACCTCTCTACATCCGCCTCACCCACAGATGGCGCTGACGAGAGTATCTGTAGACGAGCAAGCGCTACACCATGTATCTCATGACTATTGGAATGCCAGACGGTATTGAAACAAATTGAAAAGTTGCGTTTGCCCATGAAAGCGATCCACATGCCGGGCAATTAGACCACGTCCCGCACTGTGACCTTTGCAAGGTGGCACTTATGCCTGTCAATAACTTAATTTCCGGCACAACGTGATTTAATTAACGATTACCCACCCGCCTTAACTTCCCCCGACCGTGGAATTTTTCCTTTTAACAATTAAGTGGGTTTCCTTGTTGGTCGTGGGTGTACAGTTTAGCCAACTTGGCTATATTTGCGTGCTCGCCCCACCGTCAATGCACTATGGGGAATTTGCCCGATTTTGTGGAGTAAATGTTTTTATTAAAAGTACGCCGACTTTCAATTTGTTTATTTTAATGTATTAAGAAAACATCAAACTATTTTTTAACTACCGCAAATGTTAACTTAACAGTGCAGTATTTAAATACCAACTGTTAAAGTCAACTGTTGCAACAACTCGCGGTTCGATTAAATTTTGCTTACACAGCTTCCTAAAACAGAAAGTTCAACTTTCAATAGTTTTTAAAAAATGTTCAAAAATGTTCAGTGAGTGATTATATCGATGTTATAGAGTCATTAATTGTGAATTCATGACATATTGTCTTATCGTGCGCTAAGCGCGACTTTTTACGTAATTTCATTTTTTAGGAACCAACCTCTTGGTCAGAAAGGCAGCCAAGCTGAAAAGGTGGCGAAGCAAAAGGGTTTCTCGGAAAAGAAATGTGCTATATTTATAATTTTATGTTTTGTATAACATTGAAATTGTAAATGAAAACCATATAAAGTAAAATTTGGTATACATTTTTTTTATTTTTTAAAATACGTTTTTTTAAATTATATGTTGGGGCAGAGGTATTTACAGTTTTTGAACAAAATTATAAAAATATAAATTAAAATAAGGTATTATCAAATTTATTTATTTCTTTTAATAACAAATTTTATTTTAAAATTAAAATTATTGGCGGTTGGGGGTGGGGGGTTACTTCTTACTTTCCAACAGGTGTATAAAATTATGTAGAATACTATAAAAAAACCTGACTAAAATATCTAAGATAGTTCGCGAGTTATTAATTTGTTTCACAAAATCGGGCAAATTCCCCATAGTGCAATGTCTTATTAATTTCCCGCTCTGATCGGCATACAAATGCAACACCCAGATTGTAAAACAGGTTGTTTTCTTTTTTACCGAAAATTCATTGTAATACAGTCAACCCACAATTTATTCGGACACCCCTGATTTTCAACTTAATTCATTAATAACTCAACAAAAACGTAGCGTAAACAAACATTTTATATTTCATTGTGTAGACCAACAATCTCACAATCTATTTTAACAAAAAAAGAAGATATTTTTACCATTAACATAAGGTCTTTCTACAAAAAAAAAACAAAAAAAGTAATTATTTTACGCACAAAAATTATTTTAACACTTCATTGATATACCAGAAAATACATTTTTGGGTGATCTTAGTACTTGGTGGGGTCCTCCCTTAACATCGATAACAGCTTGTAAGATCCGACCCATGCTTTTTGCTAATTTTCCGGTCTCAGTAGCGCCAATTTGATCCCATTCTGTCTTCAAAGCCGTTTTTAAGGACTCCTTCGACGAAATTACATGCTTTCTTATTCTTCTCTCCAGAATATCCCACACATGTTCTATGGGATTCAAAACCGGTGACTGCGGTGGTGATTTCAGCTGTTGACAGTGATGTATCAGTCCTGCACCAAATATGAGGAATGTTTCGCCAGTGTTTTGGTATTTTTTGATCACACTATGTATTGTGGAAGATTATTTGGCAATAACTCTACCAATTTCGCGATAACTACGATTCTCCAAATGTAATTTTATTATAGGTTTTCGCAAATCTAGGGATAAATCTTGACCTCGTCCCATTTTGCCTAATCTTATCAAGAAACTCGTGGAAACTAACCGAAAAACCAATAATAAAAGCACGCCAAAGCCTGATCTGAAGTAATTCCAAGAAAAGTACTAAAAGGAGTCGTCGATTACTGTTAAATTCAGAAATAAAATTTGACAAATTTAAGCAGTATTTCGCTTTCCTTTCCATATTTTCGTGTGTAAAGCATAGTATCCAGACAGTAAAACGTTTCGCAGCGGAACAAATGTTTTATCTTTTCAAGAGTGACCGCTGATTTTACAATCTGTTTGGCATTTTTGGCCGGCAAGTGATGCGGTCATACATGCTTGTTTACAACATTTCAAAAAAGAACAAGAAAATAAAAACTACTATCGCCATGGAAGTAATTATTGTCGTAATAGATAAGGAAGATTCTTAACCTAATAAGAAGCGATCCAAGTATTGGGTGAGCCCATACCTGCGAGATCATTTAAAGGGCAATATTCTTCCAATGTACCTATTGTTTACATGTTTTTATATCAATAATAAACTCCCTCTCGCCTTCTAATATTATGTCCTATCATAATCTAAAACAAACTTCCCTTCTTCGCTCAGAATGCGCCTATCTCTGCAATCCAATCTCATCCAACACCATAAAATAAAAGTAATATTTTAAAACTTATTAAACATTTTAATATATATTATCAAATCTAAAAATTAGATGAATACAATTAATTAAATTCAAACTCCTGTGATGTTTTTTTTTTAAATTTAACGGATTTACGGAACTGAAGAAGGTAGACAGAGGGGCAATCGATCGAGAACAGCCTGTTTTATTAAATTTTCCATTCTTTTTCGCAGCCCGCTCGGAAAATACTAAAAAGTGTCACACACTATTCTAGTATATTTGTTTACGTGCCAGTTTACCGGCCTTTAAAACGGCCGCTGACGAACAACCGTTTTCAACTATTTGCCTCTCGCTCTCTCTCACGGCTTAAAGACGGTTTCTTACTGTCTGGATACTATTCTTAATATAAAAAAAAATATATTTTTTTATACAAATGTTTTAAGAAAATAACTCTTTCCATGATACGTGCAAAAAAAGATGCTAAACTAACAAAAGTTCAAAGAAATAAGCAATTAAACTTGAACTTAGAGAGTGTCCGAATAAATATTGTGCTGACTGTATATGCATATGTACTTGTTCCACTTACATACCTTGTGCTAACATGATCAAATAATAATACAAAGTTATGCAGTATATTTAATCTGATTTTTATTTCCAATATACCTTCGTTTGTATTTTTTTTTTAATACATACTTTTAACTTCAAAAAAAAAAAAGTTTTCTGTTAGTTAAGTGTTGCTGTTGTTGTCATATCTGTGTGTTTTTGGTTCATGCACTTTTGTATTTAAAGAAGATTTTTATTAGTTTTGAAACATTGGTATTTGTTTTTATTGCATGGAGAGTTTTTTCTCTTTATTTTATCATTTAAAATGTACACCAAAAAAGAGTATCTATGCTTAATTCTAGTACATTAGTATGTTACCATATATACTCGTAATTTAAACCATTAACTTTTAATTGTTTTTATAACGCGGCTTGATCGTAGGACTTTTGGTGAGTTTCCGTGACCAACAATCGACCGATAACTGGATATTCTCTTTTAAGGGACTCTCTGGCTCTCGGTAACTTTGATATACCCAATCGAGTGGCCCGGTTGCCCATAATAAATGTGGTTTACTTCGGCTCTAAGCCTATGGTATGACATGTATTTTCTGTCCTTTGTTTCTTTGATATACATATGTATGTATAGTAGAACCAAAGACATTAGAATATACAAGATGCGTAACGCCATACGGTTTTTTTGCACACGATTTTTTCGTGCTGGCTTTTGAACTGGCTCCAGGCTCTCTCAAATTTCGTTCAAAAGCAAGTGAGAGAGCACTCTAAAGCCAGCAGCTCTCTTGAACGCATACAATTATACTATCGACTGCACACGTATTCTATTGCATCATACGTACTTCCTTGTTTTGTTTATTCATACAAATAAGCGCATTCTATTTTTAGATTTTTACGCTCTCAACTTTATGAGAGCAGATAGAGAGCAATTTTCGTTGCCATCAAAAAAAGCAGCTTCATATTGCAAAACGAATGTATGGACGTTTCTCATCTTAATGATTCTAATGTCTTTGGTAGAACCGTATATGTAAACGGCTAATAAAGTTTTAGAGTTACAACTGAGATCGACTATTTTTCTATTTCTCTAAAACGAGATTTTCGGGTTTTCATTGTAGTATCAACCTGTAACCTTTACCTTTTCTTAAATTTAACTTCTCTCCTGTTGCCACGTTGGCTACCGTTTAACAGTTGATTTGTTGGTAAAATTTGATTTTAACAGCTTATAATTTAGGAAAAAACAGACGCCCTTTAGGGCGTGGTCCTATACAATTACTTCTGCATATATGTATTTATCAGTTTACAAGTAGTTGAGCTCTTCTAATCTATTCGATTTGGCATAAGGCTTAGGCCTGGAAAATACTGGCAACTTGCTTGGCAATCCTCCAATTTTTATGTGCTTCCTCTTTTATTTTATTTTTGTCAATTTGCTTTACTTGCCAACTTTTTCTTTGTTTATTTTTTTAATTGAAAATTTTACACTTTATTATTGAATTAAAGAAAGAAATAGAGACATGTTAGGAGCTAGAGGGAAAACAGTGTGTTGTGGGAATGTAAATACATACATATATCAAGTATATAGAGAACACACAATTAATTTGATATACAGACAAGTTGTCAATTACAACGTTAATTTCGCAGAGATTTTCTATTGATTTATAAATTTGTGGAAATCTATAATTGAATATTATTTCGATATATCAATAAAGTACACAATATATCGAAATATTGTAGTCGGAATATTCGAATATTTAATCACTTGAAATCGCTGTGAAATCGATTTCCAAATATATATCGATACATCAGACATCCTGCCGCTATCAATATTTATATCGAGTTTCCTAATTAATAGCAATGTATTCCGATTGTGGTGTGTGGTCTGATCAGCCAGGGTGGGTGTGTATAAAGGAATTATATGTATTATAGTTCGAAGAGTATAGTATTTTTGTTTTTCTGTCGATATCGTCGTGCCTAAGATCGAATCGGATCCGTTTAAGTTTAATATGTATGTATGTTGAAGAAAACCAACAGTTCGAGGATATAGCACTGCATAACCTATTAATTGGGCTGAGAACCAATAAGGGCTGGGAATTGCATCGATAACATTCATCCAAAAATAATACAGCATTTCTTCTGCGACCAGTTCTACACCTTTTCAGTTTTCAGTATTCTATATTGCACCCTGTCCGTTACTTGGATTCATCCATTAAAAGGATTTATTGTTTTGCAATTTGTATTCTGGTTGGATTTATTTAGTTTTGAAAGCTATGTGGGTATTTCGGCTGAGGTAAAAATTTGATACAGATTCAATCTACATACATACATACGTGGAATTTAGTGGTCACCACCCTGCTGGATTTAGTTCTCTCCTTCGTATCGGTTTTTTGGAAGACGACTAGGTACACACTTATGTATGCTCGTATGTATAGGGTTAAAAAATGCAACAATTGGTTTGTGCTTAGAGTTAGGTAATGAGAAAGATCTATAGTTGGTGGAACGGCAAAAAAAACTATTTACACCACCTAACTATATGCAACGAGAAATGCAATTATAAATTTTAAACTTTATTCAATCCGTTTTCTTTTCTTCTCTACTCTACTCTGGCTCATAATCCATTAATTTACTTATAATAGTTTTCTGTCTCATGTGCCTCTGGTGTCGCTTAGTTCTAGCTACATATATTAAATTACAATTACACACATATTTTGTTTGTTCATTAAATATTATATGGCTTGTGTGTATATTTCGGTGTATACCTGTTTATATGTACATATGTATACATACATATGTATGTATTTATATATTTATAAATATAATATGCATATACACATGTATATCGGTTTATGCTGCTCCTCGCAATTTTATATACATGTATATATATATATATATGTATATATATATATATATATATATATATATATATATATATATATATATATAATATATATACATATGTATGTATACATATATAAATGTGAATTTTGTTTTGTCTAAAAGCAGAACTGCTTACAATTAAATACAAATTATGCGGAACTTAATTGGTATTCCTCCATGTTTCCATGTTTCTTCCTGTTTTCACGTACTGCCTATAAATATACTTATTTTTAAATATAAATTTCTCTCTAACATATACACGTGTATATCTATATACATATATATATCATTAAAGTGTTCAGTATTTCTTAGTTATTAATTGTTAGTTTTAGTTTCATTGTGTAAGCATAGTATCCAGACAGTAAGACGTTTGGTATTTTTGGCCGGCAAATGATGCGGTCATACATGCTTGTTTACAACATTTAAAAAATGTCAATAAAAAATGAACAAGAAATTAAAAACTACTATTGCCATGGCAGTAATTATTGTCGTAATAGATAAGGAAGGTTCTTAACCTAATAAGAAGCGATCCAAGTATTGGGTGAGCCCATACCTGCGAGATCATTTAAAGGGCAATATTCTTCCTATGTACCTATTGTTTACATGTTTTTATCAATAATAAACTCCCTCTCATCTTCTAATATCATGTCCTGTCATAATCTAAAATAAACTTCCCTTCTTCACTCAGAATACACCTATATCTGCAATATCTCATCCAACACCAGAAAATATAAGTTATATTTTAAAACTAATTAAATTTTAAAATATATACTATCAGATCTATAAATTAGATTAATACATTTAATTAAATTCAATCCTATTAAATAGTATGTAAACAAAGTGAAACCAAACAGAAAACAATACAGCCGAAGGCCCTAGACGCCATGGTTTTTGTAGTAGATTTAAGTTTTGTAAACCTTAGTCTACTATGTAATAATAATAATATATCTTTATTTTGCGTTCCTATCATTATCTTTTGTTTGTTTTATAGTTTGTAAATCTGCAGCAAACTCCTGTGATGTTTTTTGAAAATTTAACGGATTTATGGAACTGAAAAAAGGAGACAAAGGGGCAATCGAGGGTCGAGAACAGCTTGTTTTATTACATTTTTTATTCTTTTTCGCAGCCCGTTCGTAATATACTAAAGAGCGCCACACACTTTACTAGTATATTTGTTTTCGTGTCAGGTTACCGCCCTTTAAAACGGCCGCTGACGAACAACCGTTTTCAACTATTTGCCTCTCGCTCTCTCTCATTGTTTGAAGTCGGTTTTTTACTGTCTGGATACTATGCTGTAAAGCTATCGTTTCGTACATTTTCAATGGCGAGTTTTCTCGGGGTGTGCACACACTGCACTATGGTCCAGCGGACCACTTTTCTTTGCCAATATTAATAACACCGTTAATTTAAAAGGTATCAACCCAAAACTCTACCAATCGTATTTTGGTAATTATAGGATGATACTGTATTGGAATTATGCGGATCAGAAAACTATATTGTATAGCTTCCATAGGAACAACAAAAAAATTTTTTTTAGATAAATTTATAAAATCTCGGTTACTTTAAGATTATTTAATTTCAACTATGTATGTTTAAAAAAAGTTATCAAAATCGGGTAATGAATACCTATAGTTTTCATAGAAAAATCAGAATATAGTGCCAATTTTGCCTACAATTGCATGGAAAATTGATTACAAAAACATTAAATGATTTTACATTTGTTTTTACATTGTATCATATCTAGTTGACTATATTCTATTGTTTTCAGTGAATTTTTATGTTTGCATTAGTTTTAGGAAATTTGTAATGATTTTTAGATGTAATTTTCATACAAAATAAGACAATTTTTAAATGAAAATTTTAAGAAATGTGGTCAAACGTGGCATTAGTGACTATATGCAATAGAAAGAGAATTAAATACTCTACAACACACACTAGGTTTCAAGGTGGGACTCACTAGATTTACCTTTCCAAAAATAGGTTTAAAAAAATACATGTTTTGGAAGACAAACTTTAACGTCAAATTAAAAAATCATTACAACAACTGAGGTCATTTAAATTTTTAAAATAAGTAATTAAAACATTTTTAAATATTTTTCTGCAAAAAATTTTTATAGTTTTAATGTTTTTTTCCGAGTTTTCATAATTTTACAATTTAAAAACACTGCCCATTTTCTTGTGAACAAACAGCTGATTTTAAAAGCTTCGTGCGTGACAGTGGTGTCACCTATAACAATTCGGGGTCACTTTATTTCCAATTGATTGATACCAAAATCAATTAATTTTAACAACTTTTAAAATATTGCTTTTGGCCAACTAAAGTGGTCGGCTGGACCACAGTGCACTGGTACACGCTCGAATGAACTACTGGTACCTCTTAAATGCAACAACTAAAGTGACGTTGCTCTCGTAGCTCAGTAATTTTCCATTCTCGTTATTTTTTCGTTTATTTTCTTGTAGTTTTGCATCTTGACCACATACATGTATGTATGAGTGCAAATGAGAGCGAAATAGACCCACACCAACACACACTCTGTGTAGAAACCCTGCAGAACCACTTGTCATCAATAGGCCATCAACAAGTGATCAACGTGCCAACTGCGACGTCGGCAGAATCGACGCTCTCAGTCGGCAATCAAGTCGAAGCCTATTCTCTCGCGCTCTCATTTGCACTCCATTGATTAATTGTTGATGAAAAATTTGACATGCACTCTCGCTCTCTCAGTAATATAAGAGGGGTGGGTTTTTTTTGTTGTGTTTAAGCTTCTGAATAAGTTAGGAGTAATACATCTTAAATGGCGAAAGTTAAAGTTACATATATTGTTTAAAAATTCAATTTATAGTTTGAAAATTTGTAGCAATTAGTGTTAGTGAAATTATATGAAAAACAGTGGAATTATATTAGAAACAGTGGGGTTATATAAAGATTATATAGAAATCAACATATGACATGTTGATTTAATCATTTACATTTAATCAACATTTCATCAACATTTAATCAACAATTCATCAACATTTCATCGATTATTTGTTGATGAAATGTTGATGAAATGTTGTTGATGACAGCCTAGGATATGCCCATGTTAAATTCATCAACAATTTGGCAATTCATCGATGATTCAACAACAACACCCCTTCGGCTGTTGATGAAATGTTGATTAAACATTGATGACAGGTACTGCAGGGCATCTTTGAGCAATATCTCACCTCGACCATGGTTTAGTCCCTCGCTTTGTTTTTACAAATAAGAATATGCAAGTTTTTTTTTTTTTTTTTTTAAATTGTACTTTGCTTTTCCATCAACCCTAACGTCAATTTTACTCTAGGACATTTAACAACAGTTCTAATATGTATTCTTTCGGGCCACGAAAAGAATACGAGTTGACTTAGTGAAAGGAAAGAGTTTTAATGTTTTCCATATACTTTTCTATATATGTATGTATATATATTTGGTTCAGTTTTATTTAACATTTTTCGTTTTAATTTGCACTTAAATTTTCTACAGATTTAAACGTACTTTAGACTGTAACACATTTGACAGTTTTCAACATTGATCGATACACACACAGAGAACGCATTTGGCTAAATACAGAACAAGCGTTCTTACTAGGAAGAATCGTAAATGAACCAAACTCTTGGCTTACATAATACCACTAACCATACAACATACATATCTTGGATGGTTAGTGATAATACACATATACGATGGGGGGGATCTCTGCCATAGGTTTCGATTTTTGAATATTTGTAGTCCACTTCAAGGGGTTCGAGTAATGATACAAAATGTACTACCCCATTAACAAGTTTACCTTCACAAACGGTACTTAAGTAAATTGAATTATTCAAATGTTACTCGATTTAAATGTAATAAAAATAAATATTTATTAAGCGCCTGTATATCCACCCTTATAATCATATAAAGTTTATAAAAGCATTAAATATATATATATATATGTACATATATTTAAATCTGGAACAACAACAAGTCCGCACACCGAATCGGGGAAAACGTTTTCCTTTTTTTATTTCGTCAGTTTCTTATGGTTTTGTTCGCATTGAAATTTTAGGTTGGGTCGGTTTTTGCTTGCTGGGAGTGGTGGCATGAATACTCACTGCTCGCCGCGATTAGCAAGAGAAACCCTGCTTGGCCACCGTATACCAGGTGCTCACGGTGACCAGCGAGGGAGGGTCCGGGGTGGTCGACGGTTGGGGATAGACATCGACAACTTGCTCAGCTACGAGTGGAGGAAGGGGTGCTAGTTCGGAGGGTGCTGGTGGTGCTATTGTCGAGGGCTGGAGCGGGTATGTGTCCTGGTACAGATTCTCTTTCGGATTCGGATTCTGGTGCGAATTAGGTGGTGGTGCTGGTTCATTCTTGGGCATTCTTCGCTGGTGACCAGATTTACTCTTTAGGCGGCACTGCGACTGGGGATGATGGAAGTGCAACGGCTGTGGCGTATGAACATCGCGACCCATCTGCGGCCCCACCTGCGGGCACCGGAAGCGGATGGCTTGCTCGTTGGCCACGTTCAGTTCCGGCCACCTTGCCTGAACCGTCTGATCGGCTCCAGCCTTTGTCTGTTGGCGCTTCTTGCTCTTGCTGCGCTTGCGCGACTTCATCTGCGACTGGGACTGGGCGTGCGTCTTGGACTTGCTGTGCGATCGACGGCCCGCGGACTGAGGCCTCTGGCAGTGCCGGCAAACAAAGAGCATGTAGCTGTCGTCGTCTTCCTCCTCCGTCTGATTTTCGTCGTCGTCGTCGTCCTCATCCTCGTCGTACTCGTCCGCCTTCTCGGGAAGCGGGCGATGTGAAATCCCGTGTGTGAATTTCCCGTTCAGAACATTGCTGTTGAGGGTGGTGCACGTGACCGCTGATGTCGTGGTCGTGGTGGTGGAGCCCTCACCGGCATCCATGTAGATTATGTGATAACATTTCTGCTGCCTCGTGCTATGTGATTGCTGCTGTTTTTGCTGTTGCTTGTTCTTCGTCTTGTACTTGCACTTACATTTCTCTGTATCCTGATGTCGCAGATGTTGGTGCTGCTGCTGCTGATGCTGGTGTTGCTGCTGACTGCGACTACGTCGCCGCCGTCGGACCGTGTATTCGTCACCCTTATCGGTCGGATATGGTCAGAACGCTGTGTCAAACACGGACATCGACCGCGAGATGGCGTCGTCGTTACGACAGGCCTCCAGGAACTCTTCTAAGGTCACCACGCCGTCGCGATTGATGTCCATTTTCTGGGGGAGTAAAAAATTTCAAGATGAAGTAACTGTTATACCATCATTTTAATTATCATCTAATAAGTACCGATCAAATCATGTTTGTTAAATACAATTTTAGGTGTCATTAATACCCAAGTTAACAAGAAAAACTAGAGATTTTGTCTATTCGAATAGCTTAAATTTTAAAACATTTGTCGATTGTACATTTATCCAAACCACTAATTAAGGAACAGATTATTCAAAAAGCTAAGCAATGGAGGATATCCTTGATATCCTCTTTAAAAGTACACTTGAACTATTAATATTTAAGCCAAAGTCGACTCCTGTTTTGGGCAGTTATTTCAAAAACCTTGACTCGATGGAGCAAATGAAATGCAATAAAAGAATATTCGGCATTTATGTACATATGTTATATCTGGCTAATGTCCCCAACACTACGTGCTATTACTGGCAATTGAATTTATTTAGTTATCCGGAAGGACCAGGGAAAAGCGACAGATTAGACGCGCTGTGCGAGCGGTACTGCTTAACGCACTATTTCCGCTTCCATTCGGAGCAGCCACGGTTGGCAGATTTGGCTCTTTTGAGCCAAAACTGGATCTGTTTTATATTCTCGTTGTCTTTGTGGTTAATTTTGTTAAATTCGGCTTTTTTTTTTGCTAATAGCGATACAAAATATTTTAAATTTGAAAAAAAAATCGAATTCATTTGTTTATTAATGCATTTTTTTTGGCAATTCTAAAAGTGATTAATGTCTAAGCCTAAAAGTATCAGATCGAAACTAAATAGTTCCGCTGGTATGGTAGCTCTAAGCAAGTGTGCTTTTTCATGTGCTTCTCAATTTGGCGGTGTGCAAGAATAAATGGTGAAAATGGAAAGAGGAAAAGAAAATCATGTACATTTGTGCATCTCAAATGCAATATAGCTGATTTATTCACCTACACGCAAGTTTGTTTTAACTTAAAAAGGTTTAAATAAAGCGGCGCCCGCGCCATAAACGCATACTGAGACTTCAATTGAATTGTATTCAATACAATTGTATTCTCCTTGGTATATTTTTACGCAATTACCTGACCCACATTCAAAGACATTCGACTTATGTTATGTTTTTGGTAAAACATAACCTCCTAAATAAATCAAAACGTAATGTTCACATTATTATGAAGGTAAGATTACTCATAAAACAAGATGGACATACAGTCGGGCGTCCCGACAGTAAAATACCCTGTACCATTACAACGCGCGTGCCAAAATTATATGAAAGAAGGAGATAAGACAAAAAAACGGAAAGAAATGTACATATAATGCAAATGTCTTCCACTTCAAGAGCAAGGTCGATAGCTCAGTGGGTAAAATTGCATACATATATGTATGTTTTGTGTGTAAGACAATGGTCCGAGTTCGATTCGTGCCGCAAGAGGTAAACAATTTTTTTTTAGTTTTAAAAAATTAGAAGGTTTTTAAATACTATAATTATTTTGATTTACAGGAAAAATTTAAATAAAAAAATATTATTAAAATTATTAAAAAAAATTACTCGTCGCAGACGGGACTTGAACCCGTGACAATTTATTTTAACTTAAATGTATAATGAACGTTTTAATTAATTTGGAGCCCTCTGCCTCGGCTGCTCTTGTGTATAAAGTAAAAAACCTATATCTCCGCTATTTATGGCCAAATAGCAAATGAAATGAAAAATGAAATTTGGGCAATATGTTTATTTTGGTAAAATACATACAGGTTTTAAATATGGTTCACAAAACTTTATAAATTTGGGAGATATGTGTTTTTTTTCAAATAGCTCCACCAAAAAGGGGAGCAGCAAAAAATTTAAAACAAACTTGATCTGCGTGCAGACATAAGAAGTCTAAATCCCACGTTTGGTGTCTCTAGCTCTTATAGTCTCTGAGATCTAGGCGTTCATACATACAGACGGACAGGCGGACGGACAGACGGACAGACGGACATGGCTATATCGACTCCTTTAGTGGTCCTGATCAATATTTAGGTAACTTTTGGTGGTCTGACACGCCTTCTTCTGCCTGTTACAGAAAATTGCACTCGCACGAAACTATAATACCTTTGTACCTTTGGTACAGGGTATAAAAAAAGAAAGGCGTCTTGGGACGCCCGAAAACGAAGTTTTTGCACAACAATATATGTATATGTAGTGTAAGATATATCAGGTAAAATCTTTTGTTTGTTCAATTTATTTTTTTTTACATTATTATTATTTTCAACTTGCGACGTTGTTGCTGTTTTGAGAATTACTTATTTTTAGTTTAAATTTTTCGCGTAAGAAATTTATCAACGGCTAAGTATTATTATTTTGGAAATTACAATCAGGGTGTTGGGTTTCGCAGTCGGACTTTTTCCAACCGAATCGCTCATGGGGTTGTACCCTACCGTTCATTTAAAGTTCTCATTCGCTTTTATTCATGATACCGACATGGCTGCTCGTCTCGCTGTGAAATTCACGTACAACGTTCATGGGGAAACTCAACTAAAAACAAGAAAGAAAGCTAACTTCGGCTCACCAAAGTTTATATACCCTTGCAGAATTAAAAAAAAAAAAATAACACCGAAAATCTGTACTAATAATTAGTTGCCAAATCTCGAACATGATGAAAATGGTTTGAAAATCGGCTAAGTTATGTTATTTTTTTTTAATTTTCCTGATAATTCCTATGGCAGCTATAGCAAAGACATTAGAATATTCTAGAATTAGAATATTATTATTATTAGAATATTCTAATGTCTTTGGCTATAGGATATAGTTGGCCCTTTTTTTTAAATTAATACTGAAATTTTTAAATAATATATAATGGCCAAAGTTCAAGTTTGATGAAAATATAATGAATACTGATAAAGTTATGGATTTTCCCTTTATTTTCCTGATCCTTCCTATGGAAGCTATAGGATATAGACGACCGATTTTCATGAAATTAGAAGCGAAATTCATGATTAATATAAAACGGCTAAATCTCAATTTTCATGAAAATGTGTTGAAAACTGACAAAGTTAAATTTTTTTTTTTAATTTTTCGATTGTTTCTATGGCAGCTATATGATATAGTCGTCCGATCCGGCTCGTTCCGACATATATACGAGTGAGAGTATATAAAAGACTAACTGCAAAGTTTCATTCAGATAGCTTTAAAACGGAGGGACTAGTTTGCGTAGAAACAGACAGACGGACAGACGGACGGACATGGCTAGATCAAAGACATTAGAATCATTAAGATGAGGAACGTCCATACATTCGTTTTGCAATATGACGCTGCTTTTTTTGATGGCAACGAAAAAAATCGTAGTGTTACGCATATTGTATATTCTAATGTCTTTGGCTAGATCGACTCGGCTGTTGATCCTGATCAAGAATATATATACTTTATAGGGTCGGAGATGTCTCCTTCACTGCGTTGCAAACTTCTGACTGAAATTATATTACCCGGAAAGGGTATAAGAAGAACAAATTTTCGGCTGGACTGGGGTTCGGACCAGGGACTCTGCTGTTCTCAGACCATCCGCTTACACACAGCGCTACGTAGCCAATTAAATGTACAACGCCAATATGCAGATAGATGCATAATGCTATTTCATCAGCGCGCTGCTTGTTAACTGCTTAGTTACTGCTTGTTAAAAAATATCCCGAAAGGGAAAGGGGGATTTCTCTTTCGGAAAATAAAAATAAAATCCTATATCCGCTGCTGGCAGCTTTTCATAGTGAGCAGCTTATGGCATGCAGCGAAGTCCGACGGAGTTGGGTTGGTGAATGTTTGTCATGACTATGTGTGTTCACGCTTAACCCTGTCATGAACAAATTAAAATGGCTTGGCTAATATTTTGTTGAGTAGATATATAAGCTAGAGTTGACCCCAATATCAACTGGCGAAAATTTCAATGTCCTGGTTCAAGACCTACAGGATGTTTCGTATATTCAACATTGGGCAATTGTGTAATATATATTTAAAGTCCGATTTAAAGATAGAGGCTAAAAATACAATGTTGTGTATATGCAACATTGGGCAATTTTGTTTTATATTTAAAGTCCGATTTAAAGATAGAGGCTAAAAATTCAATGTTGCGTATATGATAAAGGGTATGATAAAGGTTAAGAGAACTGCTAATCGACACAGAGAGAAAGGGAAGAATGATAGATGATAGATGAGTTAGAGCAGGACAGACTTTACCGCTTTTTGCGATGACGATTTTTCTCATTTTAACCCCGCAGAAATTTTTTGCCAGAACGTCCGTAAAAAAACTTCGTTTCAAAAATGTAACCAAAGAACTACAATTAATTTTATGAAATTAAAAAAAATGTTCTTATGCCTTGGGACAGAATCGAACCCAGACCAGACAAAAACACACGCACAGCTTTACCCACTAAGTTATAGTCTTTACTTTTGAACTGAAAGGCATTTACATTATATGTAAATTTGTCTCCGTTTTTAAGTTTTTTGTCTTATTATTCTCTTTCTTTCATATGATTTTGCTACGCGCCTTGTAATGGTACAGGGTATTCTAATGCCGGGACACCCATTCTTTACAACTTTGCTCAGTATACGCCAAGATAACACAGAAGCATTAAGCTAATTTTAAGCAACATTGTAACGCAGGACTACTACTAACTAAAAATATGAATTTAGAAGAATTAAATATTTGTGATCTAGAAATATATTTTTTGCCTGTTAAAGAAACATTATAGGATTTAGTGCTCAACAGTGCATCTCTCTGTGTCTCTGTCTCTGGTTTACTAGAAAAACATCTAACAGCTTAAAAATAAGACAATTTAATTGGAACTTATTGACCAACACAACGATTTGATTTCTCAAGAAAGGACATAACAAGTTTGGTTTTAATAACTCCTGTCAAAAATCTTTCCACTGCTACCTCCTACCTCTAAAGAAAGGTAATGATATAATTTTATTTTGGGATAACATTTTAGTGATTACAAATGGTTTAAATGATAATGTGTTTAAAGATCTTATTAAGTTTTTACATAACGGGTGGTAAGGGTGCATCAGGCCAAGGCAAGATCAGCAGAGCCTCTGCTGATGTATGTATATTCCTTGGTAAACTGAAGTATCAAATCGACTCGTAGGTGGAAGTCAGTATGATAGACACCACCTTCTTCTCGCGGAAGGTCCTCCGCGTGGTACCTCCTGGAATTGTACTACGGTACGGCTAATTCGAGCGGTAAGCTCCTGTGTCTCCCTTACCGAATAATCCTCCCATCCCACTCCAAGGCTTGGGTAAATCTCGAAACGGCCTCCCCTTAAGTCAGGGGTGTTCCCTCTGACTATAAGGCTCGCAGCTGTGGGGCTAATCCAGCTGTTTCCGAACGGCGACTTCCCAGGGTCGGGCAACCCTGGGTCGGAAACTGCCTTGCCGTGGTTTAGGGGCGAAGCCACGGTCGACCATTGTTAAAGCCCCAAACCCCTCGAGCCCGCCGCGCGTGCCTCGTCGAGCAAAGCGGGCGTATATGAACATGGATACAACAAAAACAAGATGTCGGGCGACCCGACAGTACAATACCCTGTACCATTACAACGCGCGGGCCAAAATTATATGAAAGAAGGAGATAAGACAAAAAACGGAAAGAAATCTAAATATAAAGCAAATGTCTTCCACTTTAAGAGCAAGGTCGACAGCTCAGTGGGTAAAACTGCATATATATTTTGTGTGTATGCCAATGGTACGAGTTCGATTCCTGCCGCAAGGGGTAAACAATTTTTTTTTAGTTTTAAAAAATTAGAAGTTTTTTAAATACTATAATTATTTTGATTTACAGGAAAAAATTTAAATAAAAAAATATTATTAAGATTATAAAAAAAAAAATATATATAATATATAAATACTTGTCGCAGACTGGACTTGAACCCGTGACAACTTATTTTATTTGACATAAAAACATTTCGGGTTGACTGCAGCTTAGACAACTGCACCACAAACCAATTCGAAATAAGTAATCTTAATTTCATAAAAGTGTGAACATAACTAAAATGTATAAGAAAAGTTTTGATTTATTTGGAGCCCTCTGCCTGGGCTGCTCTTGTGTAAAGTAAAAAGCATATATCTCCTCTATTTATGGCACGATTGCAATGAAATTTAGGCAATATGTGTATTTTGATAAAATACATACAGGTTTTAAATATGGTTTACACAACTTTATAAATTTGGGAGATATATGGTTTTTTAAATAGCTCCACCAAAAAAGGGGAGCAGCAAAAATTTAAAACAAACTTGATCTGCGTGCAGACATAAGAAGTCTAAATCCCAAGTTTGGTGTCTCTAGCTCTTATAGTCTCTAAGATCTAGGCGTTCATACAGACAGACGGACAAACGGACAGACGGACGGACAGACGGACATGGCTATATCGACTCCTTTAGTGGTCCTGATCAATATTTAGGTAACTTTTGGGGGTCTGACACGCCTCCTTCTGCCTGTTATAGAAAATTGCACTCGCACGAAACTATAGTACCTTTGTACCTTTGGTACAGGGTATAAAAAAATCCGCTTCGGACCTCATGGGGGAGGTAAAACCCCGAACCATCTCCGAAATCGACGAAGATGAGTTGCTGCGCTCAGATGACGAGACGCTGACTCTGTCGAGTTCGGTGTGTAGTGCCAAATCGAGCACTCCTCAAACGCCACAACCGACCACCAAAACCAAGGCGAGACACGGTGAAAGCCAAGGTCAAAGGGGCAAACGACAAGCCAATGGCGTTTACCCACCAGCAAAGAAAGGCGCAGGTCAACAAGACCCGCTTCATTCTGGCAAAGATAGCCAAGAATGATGAGGAGGGCAAAGCTGACCAGCGCGACAAAGACGACAAGGCCCCGATCCAGGCAGTGATCGAGGACTTCGAGAAGTATGAAAAGGAGCACCCAGAAGCATTCCTTCCTCCCCAGGCGAAGCGGAATCGCTCCAAAGATGTAAGCGAGAGCGCTCCGAAGAGAGCTAAGATGCTAAGGGGGCTCCGAGAGCTACATCGCTTTGCCATGGATCTGGTGGACGAACTCAATGACGATGGGCGCCTGCTGGCGGAGAAATGGGAGGAAGTGGAAACCATACTGTCTGAGATGGTAACGGACAATTTACTATCAGAGCCTTCTGGTCCGATACCCTCATTTGACTCCTCAGACATGGTTAGAGGGCACCGGGTGACTATGAGTCTTCAAAGGACTTCCTGCCAGCTTAAGCAACGCATGGAAAGGGCTAAGCATTAAGCTAGTCCCCGCAAAGGATATCCCGAGGAGGCCCAGAGCTCGCATCTGGCTACCAAGGGCGCTGTCTAGCCATGACAGGGTGCTGAAGACTCTGCGAGCTCAGAACCAAGGTGTCGATATGGAGGACTGGGCTCCACTTAAAGCTGAAAAGGAGATGAAAACAGGCTTGCCGTTCTTGTTCCTTACCGCCGATGCCTCGAGCAGCTCTAGAAATCCGACAACAAAATTCGGTTCGAAATAAGGAAGGCTAAGATTAAGGTCTTTCTGGCCGAGCCGGACGAAGCCCTCGGCGACGACGTCGATGACACCAACAGACTGTTGGATGACCTAATCATCGTCGACGTCACTCTAGACACACTCCAGACACACTCCAGACCACAGTAATGCAGATTGTCGTAGAAATCAACCTGAAGCGGAGCTCCCACGCTTCAGCGATTCTGGTAGTCCTTATCCGGGATAAGGGCATAGACATCGGCCTTATACAGGAGCCATGGACAAGGGACGGACTGATCTCTGGCGTGGCGATTAAGGGATACACAACTATATACACGAACTCGACAGGAAGGCCGAGTGCGGGTATAATAGTCAACAAGATAGGCATAACGTCAGGTGTCCCGACAGTAGAATACCCTGCACCATTACAATGCGCGTGCCAAAATCATCTGAAAGATAATAAGGCAAAAAACTAAAAAACGGATACTTATTTACATATAATGCAAATGTCTTCCAATTCAAGAGCAATGACGATAGTAGTGATGCTAAAAACATCGATGTATCGAGCATCGATGTTTTATTTAGTGATGTTTTCCGAGGTTTTTCGATGGTTTTGTCGATATCGATGTTAACCGATGCATCGATGTTTCACCAAACATCGGTCTCTAATTTCACAATATTGATTTTGTATTACATATTTAACAAATAAAATATATTTACTTACAAAATGAATTACAAAATCTTGTTTGAAGTTTATACACATAAATAAAATAATAGAATTAAGAATTTTTTAAATTTTCTAAAAAATTCAACGATGCATCGAACATCGATGTTTTTTTTAGCGATGTTTTCCGATGTTTTCCGATGTTTTTTTTTATACCGATGTTAAGTGATACATCGATGTTCTATTTTGAAAACATCGACAGACATCGACATCGAGGTTTTCCACCCATCTTGCATCACTAGACGATAGCTTAGTGTGTAAAGCTGCACATATATTTTGTAAGCAATTGTCCTTGGTTCGATTCTGCTGCGAGGCATACAAAAAATTTTTAAATTAGAAACAGGAAAGAAAGCCAACTTCGGTTCACCGAAGGTTGTATACCCTTGCAGAATTTAAATAAGAAATTTAAACCGAAAATCTGGAATAATAATTAGTTGCCAAATCTAAAATTTGATGGAAATGGTTTGAAAATCGGCTAAGTTATGTTTTTATACCCGCTACCCATAGGGTAGTAGGGTATTATAACTTTGTGCCGGCAGGAAATGTATGTAACACGTAGAAGGAGGCATCTCCGACCCTATAAAGTATATATATTCTTGATCAGCATCAACAGCCGAGACGATCTAGCCATGTCCGTCTGTCCGTCTGTGTGTCTGTGTGTCTGTGTGTCTGTGTGTCTGTCCGTCTGTCCGTATGAAACACTTGATCTCAGAGACTAAAAGACAGTATTTGTTATGCTTGCACGCAGATCAAGTTTGTTTCAAATTTTTACCACACCCACTTCCGCCCCCGCAAATCATCAAAAACGAAATCAAATCATCTCATTTTGAAGCTAGAGTCGCGAATTTTGGTATGTATATTAAGAAATATAGTCTGTGTGGTTCCTGAATTTGGTTGCGATCAGATAAAAATTGTCGAAGTTATTAAAGAAATAATTTTGTATGGCCACAAACTGCTGCTGCAGCAGCCAATTAGACTAACTAAGTATTCTCATTAGTTCCTGATTTTGATCGGATAAGAATCTTTAAGATATTCGAAAAGCAATTTTAATAAATGGTAATAATTATTAGCCCCTTTAATGCAATAATAACGCGTTTTTACACACATAGATACACGTGTGTGTATTTTTGTATGCATGTGATTATATTACACTTGCATTTGCATTTGTCCGTTATGTTCAAAAAAATATATTAACTACTTACTATGGGTAGCGGGTATCTCACAGTCGAGCTCCCTCGACTGTAGCTTTCTTACTTGTTTTTTTTTATTATTTCCCTGATTGTTCCTGTGGAAGCTATAGGATATAGTCGACCGATTTTCACGAAATTAAAATCGAAGTTCAGGAATAATATTCAACGGCTATATCTCAACTTAGATGAAAATATGTTGAAAACTGACGTTTTTTTTTTTTAATTTTCCGATTGTTCCTATGGCAGCTATATGATATACATGTACGAGGGAGACTACTATATATAGAAGACTAACTGTAAAGTTTCATTGAGAAACTTAAAACTGAGGGATAAGTTTGCGTATAATCGGACTAACTGCCAAAAACTAAAAAAAATTTACATAAGGTGCAAATGTCAGCTAAACCAAAATAGGCAGTCGATTGCTCAGTAGATAAAACTGCGCATGCATTTTTGTAAGCAATTGGCCTGGGTTCGATTCTGCCGCTTTTATTTTAAATACTACAATAATTTTGATTTACAGTTAAAAAATACAACAAAAAATTGAAAAAAAAATGTTGACTCGTCGCCGCACAGTGTAAGATTTTGCCAATCTAGAGCGCCTTTATTAAAAAAAAATTATTTTTGGGTTCAATGAGATTTAAGCACCACTTTAAGAAATGTTCAAATATGAGGAAATCGCAATCAAAACAAAACGAAAAATTTTTGTTTTGAAGATAACGGATTTTAAAGTGCAACGTTAGAAATGGATGCAAACTTGCATTGGGCAGAGCGCATCAGTTGACAAAGTTTAGGCGTTTCAATTGGATCAATTAATCAGTGGGAGCAGGCAACAATTATTTTTTTTCATAATAATTGATCAATTTTGAATCTATTTTCTATAACAAAAGAATTTATTTCGAACTCTAAGTAAGTAAAAAGTAAGTGTTTTTTTTTCATGTTTCCTATTTTTGGTGGCGAAACACTTATGTATATAATTCTTTCCCATTCTATTACACCAGAACATACACCATTTGCAACAATTCATATAGAATCAGATTCAAAAATAAAATCTTGCTCATATTTTGCACAAATACATTAAATTTGAAAATGTGTGAAATAACCCGGGCTGAATTTTTCGAGGTTTGGGCTAAGAACGTAACACTCGCTAAGCGAGACGCTCTTGTAGAGCACGCTCTGATGATTTTTGGAAATGATATTGATTACCCAAAGCTGAAATTGCATATGGCTAAGCTCTGTTTTGAATTACGAACTAGATTTCGCAGATCTTGCAGAAATAGAGCTCGATTTTTTACCAACAATGCAAGTTGGCTGCAGGGCACTATAAAGGCCGAAGAATACCAACTTAATATCGGTGCTTCCACTTCAGACAATGGTGGAAGGCCCAAAAAAATACATCAGCTTTTGAGCAGTACCTTTCTAAAACAGTAGAGCTGTATTTGATGGAATATTCGTGGTACTATATGCCAGTAACTGTGCACAAAATCCTATTCCATGGAAAAGAGATAATATCTAGCTGCATACTTCCCATTGGAAATTTTTCCGAGGAAGCACAGGAAGCACAGAATAAGGAAGTGCGAAGTTTTCGTGAACATTTCACAGGGAAAACTTCGCGGGTGCACACAAATGTTGACCTGTTGAATAGGCTTCTATTATCATCGGATCCATTTATTGCAAGTTTACAAACACCACCAAAGTCTAGGAACTCTAAACTTCCAGAAAATGTGACCCAACTTTTATGCCCGGATCCACATTATAATGAAAGTTCTGAATCAGAAATGGAGTCTTCTTAAGTTGGCGAATAAAAATGGAGTTGATTTGTTTTATGTATTTTAAATTGTGTTATTTCATTAAAAAAAATCCAAAAAATATGAACCAATAGTTTTTTACTTTCTTAATCAATTATGTTTAATAAAAATATTATTTTTCAGAGTTTCGACTAAAATTCGTGAATTTATAACTAATAGAGCCTATATAAAAAAAACAGAAATTTGACAAAAAAAAAAATTGTCTTTGAATTAAAAAACGAAATATTTTTTTATCTAAAAAATTACAACAAAAAATACGAAATTGCTTAAAATTGTCAATTAATATTTTTTTTTAATATTTATGTTTTAAAATGCACTTTTTTACAAATTTTAACGCCCACAAAAATGACACGCCCATTTTTGTATGTTTTGTATGCAAAATCTTACACTGTGCGCCGGCGGGATTCAACGGCGGGATGACAACTAATTTTATTTTAAATAAAAACTCTTCGAGTAAGCTTCAATTTCGTCAGCTGCACTATCAATCAATTCGAAATCAGTAATCTTCATTTCATAAAAATTGTGTTTAGGTGAGGGGCCCTCTGTGCCGCCTTGGCTCACCAAAACTTAAGAGCGCACCCGTGCTCGCCCCATTTGTGCTCAGGTCCTCGGGTCTGCCTTCGCTGCTCCCGCTGGGCTTTCCGCCACTCGGGTCCGCTCCCGTACTGTTAAGCTGAGCTTATCGGTCGGGAGCGCGGCCCTTATTTTAAGTTATGTTAGTTCACTGTATGAAGCGAACCGAAATACATGCGATTGCACCCTGGAGTTTGTACCATCGACGCCCCCGACTTCTTCTTTATTTCGATTCCGATCGCGCGGTGGTCTTTTTTCTTGTGCTACCAGCGGCCAGTATTTCATCTGCATCCCCGTCTGTGGAAATCTTTTGCGGCACCAGCGCCACCCTTCACATTTTGGTCCTTCGAGTCGGATTTTTTTTGTGGATTCTCTACCAGCAGTTCCCGGTATTGGTCCGCCAAAAGATAAGTACGACATTTCTCCGTCTTCGTCTCGCTGCCGGTCTTCAGCAGTGGTCCGAACATTAAATTTCGTTCATACTGCTGTAAGATTTGTTTTCCTTCCGTGTCAGCTCGAGTCCATCCGTCTGCGTTTTGTGTGCGCCATATTCCTCGCCGTTTTCGGTTTCCTTGTTATTCATTTGCTTGCCAACGGTCGAGGCATATATGCATCCATACATCCACACATACATACATACATACACTCATGACAATTGTGCACATATATTTTTTGGTGCAGGTAATCCGGGAAAATTCGTGAATAAAAGAAGGCATAATTAATATTGGCCAGCCGGTTTGCATTTAGTTCCGAAAATTTCCAAATTCGCCGAACAATCGGCCGCTGTCGCAATATTTTTTTTTTCCCCCCAATAAGTGTAATTTTTGCACCGCTTAACCCCTCTGTTCCTCCAGTTACCTATATACAGTCCACTTATCCCATCCATTCGTCTGGACAGATCTAAATCCGCATCTCCGCGGGCGCCTTTTCTAAAGCCTAGGGCTACCAGCGCCATTCTAAAGGCAAAGAGCGACGAATCCGTCGATAAAACCCCCGGTCCTTCACAAAGGCAGACCCGCTCCGTGGCAAGAATGACTCAGTACATGCTGGAAGTTCATCGGGACCAAATTCGGGCCCTGTGGGAGAAGGTAGAAAAGACCTACGAGAGCTGCTCCGACTTGCTAGCCGTATCCGACGATAATACGGCCACCTCGACAGTGCTGGAATCAAAGTACAGCTACTGTTACTCCGCCTATTCAAGGTGTACTGCCCAGCTTCGGCAAAAAATTGCTTCTCAGTCCACTCAGGCTTCCACCAACGTTCTCACGCCCCTGTCGGCAGACTGCCGGTTACCGCCAGTGGATACCGAGGTCTTTGCGGGTGATTATCTTCGGTGGCCCACCTTCAGAGACTTGTTCACGGCCATTTAGAAAAGTTGTTCCACTTGCTATCCAAAACAAGTGGGGACGCACACGCCATTGTTTCCAAGGCTCCGCTTACCCATGAGGGGTTTGTCGCGGCGTGGCAAAGCCTTACTAACCGGGTTGAGAACCGGCGGCTCTTGGTCAACAGCCAGTTGAAGATCCTTTTCAACATCCAGGCTGTTCCTCAAGAGTCCGGAGTCGCGTTGAAGAAGCTCCAAGCTACCATTCAGAGTTGTCGGACAGCTCAAGAGATGTCCTCTATCAATGTTGAGGCTTGGGACTGTCTCCTGGTGTTTACGATTTCCTCAAAGCTCCCCAAAGTCACACTTTCCATGTAGGAGCAATCCGTACACAATAAGGTCGAAATTCCAACATGGAAGGAATTGGATAACTTTCTGACAGAGCGGCATCGCACTCTGGAAGCCATCGACGACGTCAAGCCTAATGGCTCCGGGCAAGTTCCGCCACGGCCACGGAAGAGGGATCCGCCCCTTTAGGCTCGCTATGACTCGATAATCCAGGAGTACATCGACATAGGCCACATGACTGAGGTCTCTCCCGCAAGCAGTTCCGCTACCTACTACCTTCCACATCATGCCGTTGTCAAGCTCGAAAGCACGACTACCAAGGTGCGGGTAGTCTTCAACGCTTCTAGCCCGTCCGCGAACGGGATCAGTCGAAACGACATTTTTTTCGCGGGGCCGGTCTTGCAATCCGACCTAACGATTCAGATCCTAAAGTGGCGATACTTTTGGTTCGTCTTTAACGCCGACATCGAGAAGATGTATCGTCAAATTTTGGATCGACCCCAAGCATACTTCGTTCGAACGTATTCTGTTTCGCAATCCCGATGGGGATATCCGCGACTACGAATTAAAAACGGTCACCTTCGGAGTCAACTGTGCTCCGTTCTTAGCGATCCGCGTCCTGCAACAGCTTGCGGTCGACGAAGAGTCGAGGTATCCGCAAGCAAGCCGAATTATCCGTCATTTGATGTACGTGGATGACGTTCTCGCGGGGGCCGACTCCAAAGCCGATGCCCAAGTAGCGATTCGGGAGTTGAAGGGGGCTCTAAATCAGCAGAGTTCCCACTTAGGAAGTGGACGTCTAATGGCAAGGCGATTCTAGCCGACATTCCGAGCGACCACCTTCTTCGTGCTGACTTTCTCGAAATCGATGCAGAGAGCACGGCCAAGACACTCGGCGTGCGGTGGAAGGCGACGACTGACGAGTTTTTTTTTATTCCGCCAGAAGTGGTTTCCGGCTCGTCTTTTACGAAGCGCCATGTCCTGTCCCAAATTGCCAAATTGTTCGATCCGGCCGGCTGGCTCGCTCCTTTCATCGTCCGTGCGAAGATGTTCATGCAGGACATCTGGCTCTTGGATCTAGGGTGGGACGACGCCCTCCCTCAAGATTTCTGTCAGCGATGGGTTGACTTTCTGAAGAATTATTCCGTGCTCGATCAGATCCGTATTCCTCGGTGGGTTGTTTTCCGTCCGCACCTGAAGGTAGAGCACCACGGGTTTTGCGACCCTTCACAGAAGGCGTACGGCGCCGCCATTTACGTCCGTGTTGAGGTTGGGTCGACGGTAATAGTGAATCTGCTAACCGTAAAGACGCGAGTGGCCCCGGATAAAACGGTGTCGCTCCCGCGGCTAGAGTTGTGCGGGGCCTTGTTGTTGTCTGAAATGGCCACCGCCGTCCTTCCAAAGCTGCCAGGGGCCGCAGTCGCCCTATAATGTTAGACGGACTCGACTATTGTCTTCGCTTGGCTGCAGAAGCCAGCGTGTCAGTGGACAACCTTCGTGGCCAACCGGGTGACCAAGATCATCCAGTGCACCGGCGTGCAGAAGTGGGCACATGTCCGTTCCGAGCAGAACCCTGCGGATCTCGCTAGCCGGGGGGTGGCTCTTGCAAAGGCCCCGCGGCGAATGGCCCACTCAGGACGCCCTCGTGACTGAACTCGAGAAGCGATTATTCAAGGTCCATGTTGCGAAGGTGCCCGCCGAAGATATTCTTGAGCGTTTCTCCATACTTGACAAGGCGTTGCGAGTCCTTGCTTATGTTTATCGCTTCATCAAGCGCGCGCGGAAGTTTCAATCTCCGTTTGAAGAGCACCTGACAGCTAATGAGATTACGTCGGCCGAACGCATCCTAGTTTCCGTCACTCAGCGCAGACACTTCGTCTCTGAGATGGGCTGCTTAAGCCAAAAGCGGCCAGTTCCGGCATCCAGTCCGATTCAAAATCTGAACCCATTCATTGATTCGCAAGGCCTTATGAGAGCCTGCGGCCGGGTCACGGCCTCTGAACTTCTCCAATATGACGAACGGCATCCAATAATCCTTCCGTACGACTGCCATCTGTCCCGACTCCTCGTCCAGTTTACGCATCGCATCACGCTGCACGGTGGCAACCAGCTGATGATCCGCCTAATCCGGTACAAATTCTGGGTTCCAAGGGTGAGGAACTTGGTGAAGTCCGTCATCTATTCATGCAAGGTATGCGTCATCCACAAAAAGAAGTTGCAGACGCAACTCATGGGGGAGCTACCGAAGGAACGGACGTCCTTCTCGCGCCCGTTCACGCCTACTGGTGTGTCCCTTCGAAATTAAAAACTATACGGGACGAGCCAGTCTCATCACGAACGGGTATGTGTTGGTGTTCGTGTGCTTCTCTACAAAGGCCATCCATTTAGAGCCTACATCGGACCTTAGGACCGAGAAGTTTCTGGCGGCTTTCGCTCGGTTCGTGTCAAGGAGAGGGTGCCCCCGTCAAGTGCAGTCGGACAAGGGGAAAGCCTTTGTGGGGGCAGCGGCCCTGCTATCCCGCGATTTTCTCCAAAGCCTAAAAGGGGCGGTGACGGGTGCCTATAACCACCAGCAGCTGCTCTGGCATTTAATTTCTCCGGGAGCCCCCACATGGGAGGTCTGTGGGAGACAGGCGTCAAGAGCTTCAAGACCTTGTTTTACAAGTCCACAGCCACGCGGAAATACACTTTTGAGGAGCTCTCGACTCTCCTGGCAAAGATCGAGGCGTGCCTAAATTCGCGGCCGCTCGCGCCAATGTCCGAAGACCCCGCTGATTTGTTGGCGCTTACACCCAGGCACTTTCTTGTGGGAGGCCCACTTCTTGCCACGGTTGAACCCAAGATGAAGGGGCATACCACGTTCATGATTAACCGCTGGCAGCACCTAAAGGCTCTTCAGCAGCAATTTCGGCTGCGATGGAAGGAGTACCTTAAGGAGCTCCATAAGCGGAATAAGTGGCGAGCCCCTACAAGAGATCTCCGCGTCGGGGATATGGTGGTCATCAAGGAGGACAACCTTCTGTCAAATGAGTGGCGATTAGGCAGGGTTGACGCGGTGTTTCCGGGATCCGATGGCCATGTCCGCGTGGTCGACATCCGCACCGCGCGAGGCCTCATCAAGAGGCCCGTAGCAAAGGTCGTGCTGCTTCCAACGGAAGAGTCTATCCGACCACAATGACAATGCGTTCTTTAGCTCCGATGTTCCTGTCCACTGTGCCGTATCGTAGCTCTGACCGTAGTTCTTAGTTGTACTTCACACCATACTAATAACGTTGTTTTGTTTCTCCGTCATATTTCCGTCAGGCGTATTCACCACGATGACGCCACGTCTACGCAACGCCCAAGCCCTGGAGAGCAAATGTACTCGAGGTACACAGTCCTACCGATGCCGAGTCTGCAATGGGATCCACCCACTGAAGAAGTGCCGCCACTTTCTGCGTTTAAGCGCCGAGTAGCGGCTCCTGGCGGTTCTCGTCAACCGATATTGTTCCAGTTGCTTGGCCCACGAGCACTCCGACGGAGCGTGTCGTCGCTGCTGCAGCGGAATAGCGTCAATGTGTTGCCGACTGCGCTTGTGTGGATTGACACCGGGACCCGGATCTTCGACACGGGGGCCCTCATTGACCTGTGCACGCCCTCTAGCTGCATTGATGCTTCGCTAGCGGCGTGTTCCCGTCTGCCCACTATTAGCGTGGGGGACAAACAAGTGTGTTCGGCCACCGTGGGGTCTAAAACCGACGAGAGCATGCGGCTGGATGTTATGTTCAAGATCGAGCCTTATTCAGCCGGGCTTCCTGAAGATTCAGGACGGGCTACCGGTGGCCCAAAGCACCGTTTTTGGATGGGTCGTGTCCGGAGCCTGCCACCAGCCATAACGACGTGGGACCTATTGCAACCCGAGTGATTGCAAGGGGGGCGGGATGTTTAGGTGAGGGGCCCCCTGTGCCGCCTTGGCTCACCAAAACTTAAGAGCGCACCCGCACCTTCGCTGCTCCCGCTCTCGCTCTCGCGCTAGGCTTTCCGCCACTCGGGCCCGCTTCCGTACTGTTAAGCTGAGCTTATCGGTCGGGAGCGCGGCCCTTATGTTAAGTTATGTTAGTTCATTGTATGAAGCGAACCGAAATACATGCGATTGCACCCTTGAGTTTGTACCATCGACGCCCCCGACTTCTTCTTTATTTCGATTCCGATCGCGCGGTGGGCTTTTTTTCCTGTGCTACCAGCTGCCAGTATTTTATCTGCATCCCCTGTCTGGCTCCAGCGCCCCCCTTCACAGAACGTTGTGATTTATTTGGAGCCCTCAGCCTGCGCTGCATCTGGTATACATAATATAATACAGCTAACTTCGGCTCACCGAAGTTTATATACCCTTACAGAATTTTAACAAAAAAAAAAAAAGAAAGGAAGCTAACTTCGGCTCACCGAAGTTTATATATCCTTGCAGAATTAAGTTAGAAAATTAAAACCGAAAATCTGGAATAAAAATTAGATGGCAAATCTCAAATTTTATGAAAATGGTTTGAAACACGGCAAAGTTATGGAATTTTTTATTTTTCTGATTGTTCCTATGGAACCTATAGGATATAGTGGATCGATTTTCATAAAATTAAAACCGAAATTCTGGAATAATACAAGAATAATCAAATTTGCTTAAAAATATCTTGAAACCTGACATAGTTATAATTTTTTTTCGACGGACGGACAGACGGACTTGACTAGATAGACTCGGCTGTTGATTCTGATCAAGAATATATGTATATACTCTATAGGGTCGGAGATGTCTCCTTCACTGCGTTGCAAACTTCGGACTGAAATTATAATACCCTCAATATTAATTTCATGATAACCCATTCGGACTTTTCTGTAGGAAGTCGACATGGTTTTCCAACCGAAAAGTTCATGGGGTTGAACCCTACCGCCCATGTAAAGTTCTCATTCGCTTTTATACATGGACGGCCGGGGTAATTCATGATGCCGACGTCGCTGCTCGTCTCCCTGTGAAATTCACGTGCAACGTTCATGGGGGAAATTCAAATGAAAAAATAAAAATAAAAAATTTTCGGCTGGACTGGGGTTCGAACCCGGGACTCTGCGGTTCTCAGTCCAGCCGCTTACACACCGCGCTACGTTGCCAATTAAATGTGCAACACCGATATGCAGATAGATGCATATTGCTATTTAAACTGCGCGCTGCTTGTTAACTGCTTGTTAACTTCTTGGAACTGCTTAGATACTGCTTAAGCAGTAAATATCCCGAAAGGGAAAAGGGGATTTATTTTTCGGGAAATAAACATAAAATCCCATACCCGGCGCTGGCTGCTTTTCATTATGAGCAGCTCACATCATGAAGCGAAGTCCGACTGGGAATCTGCCAACTATATCCTATAGCTTCCATAGGAACAATCAGGAAATAAAAATTTTAGCCCTTGTGCAACATGTCATTTTGCACGTAGAAGGCGTTAAATTTATTAAGTCACTGAAATGTCCTGAAAATTAAAATATATTTTAGGATTAAGAATTTAGACAAAAGACTCGCTACACAAAAAAAAAAAAAAAACACAAAGACTCATTTCCAACTAAAAATTGTTAAAAAGTCAATTCTGAAATAAATTTCAACTCGTTTTATTAAAAGAAACCTTAAAACCCCATACACCATATATGGGTTAAACAACACATTCTATTGTCATTTCGCTCGCACTTATTGGGTTATGCCCCTCTCACTCGCACTCATTGCTATGTTTGTAGAGGTACCAGCTTTTTCCGACGAGACTACCTAGTATGATTCTATCATGGACGACTAACTAGTATGATTGTATCATAGCTCCGACTTAGGGTCCCGGACGCATAGCATGTATGTATGTATATGCAAACGGACAAATGCTTTTTAAACTTTAAACGCATTTTACTCGAAATTTACTCAAAAAAGTTGGTGTCAAACAATTCTGGGAAACTATTCAACCGATCGATCTGAAGTTTTGCCCACACATTCTCCTCCTCCTTTTCCCAATTTATATTTTGGGGCTGATTTTACAGATTTTTAAAGACATATTTTCGGCGCAGCAAACACGTTTTTTTTTTTAGTAAAAGCATTCTCAAATCCGGAAAACAAAACACGTTTGGGGGGAGAAGCCATCTTTCTTTTAATCCATTTGGTTTTTTGATTTACGACAAAGGCTTTTTTCAAAACAGTGGGTTACAAAGGCAGCTGCCGTGGACATACTTTCTAGTACTTGGGGGTGTGGGTAAAAGCCCTAAAACGACGCTCATCCTCGGGTGTGACGCCAACCCCAGCCACACACTGTGGAGAAGTAAGGAAACAAACAAGAGGGGTGAGTGTCTTTTCGATAGTATGTTATTATATGTCGTGACATCATTATTTGTAATAGAGGGGAAAGACCAACATTTTCTTAAGCACGGAAAAATTTCAAGGATGGAAAGTAGTACTAGATATAACTCTCCAAATGGAGAATAGCGAATACAAGTTAGGAAACTAGAGGGTCTCGACACAGCACTCTTTTTCAGACCCCAGGTACATATTATTTAAAATCTCGATGCCGACACGCGAGACAACACGGAAACGCAACCCTCGCAACACCGACAGGAACATATTTGCTAAAATTGTACAGACAAAGACAAAAAACAGGAGGATCAAAGTCAGATCCAACCCAGACAAAATCGGCAAAGAAGTTAAGGACCTCACAAACATCCTCAACAAGGCGTAAAAGGAGTCCTGAAGGCTTACGTACTCTAAGAAAAAGTATCCAGAGTAGTGGAGCAAAGAGCTAAGGGAGCTCAGACGCAAGGCCAGAAAGACCTTTAATATCAGCTACGGAACCAAAGACGGGACCGTACAAGGAAATATATTAATTATACAAAAAAAACTATACACGCAACCAAGAAAGAATCTTGAAGCAATTACTGTGAATAGCTAGAAGGAATTAAAAATACGGCTGGGTTGAGAAAAATTCTAGGACGAGGGCAAGTAAGCCCAACACTTATAAACAGACCTGACGGTACAGGTACGACGCACAGTGGCGCCTCTTTTTTCATTTAGCGTTGCAAAAATCATAACTTTTGAACCAAATAAGGTAATCGAATAATTTAAACGGCATTTGACAGTGAATTCTTGTAAAATTTAGTTCTCTTGTGGACAATGTGCCACGCCCACCCATTCGCCCATTTATAGGTTATCAAAATGAAAAAATCGAATTTTCCCATAGATGACTATTTAAAAACATATATTTAATTTTTTATCTTTCTTTTTATTGATTTGCTCAAATAAAAATATTTTGAAAAAACTTACATTTTTTTTATTTCGATTTTTTATTTTTTTGATAATTTTTTCTAACATATTGATTAACAATAAACCTATATTGAATGAATTTTTAATAGCTGAAGCATTTCTGGACTATAAAAATTTGTTTCCTCAACCTTTCGCGTTTCAAAAGCATTCAAGACAACAAAATCACGATTTTAACGCAGCAAATGCCCTTGCGCGCTACGGGTACCCCTGAAGCATTTTCACCCATTTTTCGTTTTTTTTGACCCTGAGTTGATTCACTAAAATTGCTGTCAAAGGTGGAGTCGCAGCTCAACGCAGACTTTCTAAACGGATTCTGGTATAGGAAAGATACACGGAACTGAATTATATATTGTAGTTGAGTGCTCTGTAGTGCCTAGACTACTTTAGGCAGAAAAAGGTGTTAAAAATGGACACCTGGCTGGTAAAGACCTGTACTTGTACCTGTACAAGCCACACCCAAACTGCCGTTTTTTTTGGTTTAATTTACAGTTTATGAATGTATCTATAATTTATTAACTGAAGTCAACCAATTGCTCCTTTTTTTGTGTTGCGAAAACGGAAATCGGAATCGTTGTGAAATTCTCTGTCGATTATGTATAGCTTAACTCGTTTTTGCGACTATGACTTTTATGATTTTCGCAACGCTAAATGTACGAAAGGCGCCACAGTGCGACGTCAGCTGAAGAATCACTGGACGTGCTCATACCGCTTCCATGGAAGGAAACAAGAGTAGTTTTCATAGAGTAGTTTCAAGCTTAGGGTACAGGCCGATTAACAATGGAAACAATGGAAACGATACTCGATATCCACATCAGAGGTAAAACGGAGAAAAACCTCTCGGAAGCACAGCATGCTTACAGAAAAGGCAAATCAACAGAAAAGGCGTTACACGAAGTAGTACAATACATAGAGAAAGCTCTACTATTTAATAACTACACATTGGCCACCTTCTTCATAATATGGCTCTACACAGCGGTGGTGAGACCCAAACTCACATACGGCGCACTAGTATGGTGGCCAGCACTAACTAGGGCGTACAACAGACAAACACTCACCAGAATTCAGAGATCAGCATGCGCAGGTGTCACGCGAGCGCTAAGATCATGCCCCGCGGTGGCGCTGAATGCAGTATTAAACATGATCCCAATAGAACACTTCATCAGGAATACAGCAGCCCAAAGTGCGGTATGCCTGAAAGCAAGCCATAGATATATGATATATACAACCATATACCCCACACGGAAAGACTGGAGATGAGCGAGTGTATCCGAACAAGACTAAGTATCCCTCTACACCGAAGGCTCGAAAATGAGATGCGGTGTAGGGGCCGCAATCTTCCCAGACAGCTGGGGAGCAAAAGAGTCCTTCCATCTCCCAGCGCAATTCTGAAAGCTGTCGAACTCTCAGAACACCGAGACCTCACGAATACCAAAGTAAGGATATACTTGGATAGCCAAGCGACCATCAAATCTCTCGCATCAGCAAGGACAACATCGGCTCTAGTGGCCAAACGCAAGGAGGCGCTAAATAGACTCGCTGAAGACAAAACGGTATAAATAGTATGGGTACCGAGACATAACGATATTCCACAAAATGAGAAAGCTGACGAGCTGGCCAGGCAGGGGTCAGAGGAAAGCTCTAATACATCAGAAACCCATATCCCCCCTGAACTCAGTTCGGATGGAAATCTTCGGTCATTTCAAAATACTAGTCAGCAAAGAATGGTCAACGATGACTGAGCACAGAAGATCAATGCTATGCTGGCCAGAATTGAATATGAGAAGGACAGCAGATCTGATCTCTAAAAGCAAAAAAAAAACATTAGAAGAATATCAACAACCCTCACGGGGCACTGGCCAATAGGCACCCATGCCTGTAAGATGGGTCTACCCCATAACACATACGGCAGAAACTGCAAAGAAGAAACCTGTTGTGTCACTGTCCGGCACTCAACCATCTCAGAGCCCGACACTTTGGAGCTCACCAGCTTGGGTCACTAAGTGAGGTGTTGCGGCAAAAACAAATCAAAAAAATAATAATTAAAAATTTGGCTCTATTTTATTCAAATTGAGTAATTTTCAATTTTTTTTGCTCATTAAAAATTTTTAAAGTGGCAACCGTTATATTTTTTCTCAAACTTTGGTTTAAGTTTACGGCTATAAAATAGCAAAACAACAAGAAAAGAAGCTAACTTCGGTTCACCGAAGTTTGTATACCCTTGCTGAATTTAAAGAAAAAATTAAAACTGAAATTCGGAAATAATAATTAGTTGTCAAATCTTAACTCTGATGAAAATGGTTTGAAAATCACTGCGCTAAAAACTTCTGACTGAAATTATAATACCCTGCAAGGGTATAAAAAGGGTTGAAAAGCTGTTAAAATAAATCGATATATCTGGTGAACCTCATATCCACCATGTAAATACCGCCGTCACCATGTAAATACTTGTAAATAATAGATTAAGTTTAGTAATAAGGTGTAAATACTAGTTAGGGACATAGGCGTTAGGGATCATAGGGCCGGGCCCAAACCTCGGCCAAACCATGACTGACGTCATTAGCAACATTGTCAGCAACATCACCCGCAACATCTTCGGGAACTAGAGGTGGAGAAAAATCGATGTCCACGTACATCGATGTTTTCGATGTTTTTGGCGCAAAACATCGATTAAACATCGATGTTTTAAATAAAAAAATAGTTTTTTTTTAAATTTCAATTTTATTTATATTTTTGTTTTTGTTAAGAAACAAAAGTTTGTCAACCACAGATGGAGATAGGCGAGTCCGACGGTCCGATATAATTTGGCCTGCCTTGCTGAACAGACGTTCAGACTCGCATGATGATGCTGGAATGCATAGGAACTTTTTTGAGATCTCTTTAAATGTATCTTCCGTTGACATCTGAAATAAGATAATATAATATGTTTAATTTAATATTTGAAAATCAAGTGTTTTAGCATAAAGGGTCTTACCTCCCAAAACGCAAGGGGATCGCAGTTTTCCGGCTGGTTCCCCTTTTCTAGGTGTTGCCGTAAAATAATTAATGAATCCGCCTTGAAGGATTGAACCTTGGCCTCAATTTTTGTAATAATATTAGTAATTTATAATATTATTAATTAATCCCAATTTACTTACAACTACACGTTTTCCCTCCTTCGATGCGCAACGGTTAGAGATGGAAAATAATCGATGTTGGCTGGCCAAACATCGATTTGACCGATGTTTTGAAGACATCGATTAAATCGATGTTATAATCGATTTTTCTCCACCTCTATCGGGAACACCGGCTAGGGAACGGGACGAAACGGCGGTACCGGAACGCGAGATCCGCCAATCAGCAGCCGGCAGAAGAGGCCAGAGAGCACGATCGGGGCAGAGGCCCACGGCGCAGGCGCCAGCAGCGCATCGAAATGCGAAATGGAATTTGCATCGGCCACCTGCCCGCCCAAGAGGAAGCGAGAGGGAAAGCCCGGAATGCAGAGAATGCTTGGAATGCGGAACGGCACGTGCCATGGATCGCGGCAGCGCAGCCGCAGAAAGGGTTGGCAGAATCAGGTCATGGAATAAATGACAAATGAGATTAATATCCCTCGTAATTTGACCAGTGACAATAAGAGTTTAACAAGCCCCTTAGTTTTTTATTGACGACGAAAATTAATTTGCAACGACCAAGGACACCCGAAACAAGACACCAAGGACCCAACCCAAAGGAACGAAGCTGCGGAAAACTTGTCATCTTTATTTTAACATTCATTTGGTGAGCGAGGCGAGCCCGCCACAAATTTATTTAAATTTCATTCGTTTGGGTGTGTGTGCGCTAGCAGAGTATACGAGAGAGATAGGAATAAACACAGATACACTTAAGGAAACACTAGAACCAAATTACAACATTTAACATGAAATAAAAGACGAAACACTGATCACATTATTTTACTATCCCTATTAACCACCCATATCACCCGCTGTGCCCCTCCTCCCCACCTCGGCTACCGTTGGGCATCGATTTGGGCAGGACGGGAACAGGAGCGCCACGTTGGTGGGATTAATTCCGGGCGTGGACGCGGGCGGCGGCTGCGGGACCATTCCCAGCCGTCTGTCCAGCGTAAGGGTGCACCTCAGGGATTAGCCCAGGCGCCGTCACTGCCGATTACGAGTCACGGGGCATATCTTGGGAGGGCGACGGCCCGCCGTTGGGATACCACGGTGGAGCCGCCATGCCGCGGCGGCTTGGGCACGCCAGCGCCGCGGTTTTAGGTTTGGGTTGCGGGCGCGGGAGCGGGCTGCTGGGTTGACCCCGGGCCACGGCTCCAGTCTCTAGTGGAGGGTTCGGCCGCAGGGAAATTCCCGGGCCGGTAGCGCTGTCCCGCCCAATTGGAAATCGGCAGCACTCCAGGTCAAAACCCACCCCTGAAATCCTCACCAACCTCGGCCCCTCCATTTTCTGGCCTTTCCAAAATATAAATAATATCTGGAAGGGGACTCTGGGCCGCTGAGGTTTTATCTCGGCTACAGTGCATCCTTACAGTTTGGCGCCCGAACAGGGACCGTCAGGAAATGGGGAGATGTAAGAGTTTTTATTAAGGTGGATTAAAGCCCCACCAGCCGAACACGAGGTTTTTAGCGGCTAGTACATATACATACATACATACATGTATGCATATGCAAACGACTAGAAACGGCCAGAAACTTTCAAATTAGCGACGCACATGCAGCCGCCATAACGGCACCTTGTTTTTTCGGCCAGTTAAAGAAAGAGAAGGGAAAGAGGAGACAGAAATAGAAAATTCCATTCAAGACAAAAATACAGCCTCGCCAAAACGGGCCGCGAATTGGCATCGTAGTCAATAAGCAAAGTCAGTCTCGCTGCCGACGCCGACGTCGGAAGGGCAGAACGCATCGTCGCTGCACGTACAGACCGCGAATTACATACATACATCCACATGCATATATTCTAATTATCTTCGCTCTTGGTTGCGCCGCCGTCAGGGCGGGGACTAACATATATACTGGCCCTTCTACTCAGCATATGATACTCAGAAATACTCTTCCGTCGCAAGCACATCGGGGAACAAATTAATTCCAAGAAATATCTTGCTGAGGTAAAATAAATTCAAACCAAAACAAGCAAGGAATACACTAAAAGAAAATTGAGAAAATATTTAATAATAATAAACCCAAATAATTAAGTAAAACTAATTAAATAATAAAAAAAATAAACAAATTTAATAATAAAAATAAAAAGTTTGAACTGATGATAAAGACTATATCCGAAAATTTTAATCAGATATAATAAAATTAACGGTTTAAAAAGTAAGGAAATAAAAGCGGGATAACTACAACGAGGGAGGGAAATGAAAAAAAGCACGCAAGAAAAAAAATATATCACGAGGAAATAATTCAACGAATAAACGAGGCCAAGGAAAAGAAAACCACGAGGAATAATAAGCGAAGACACAAAAAAATTAATGATAATAAAACCATTTTAAATAATAACAGAGCGGATAAAATAATAGAATAAATAAATAACGATAAAAAGTAATAAATAAAATTAAATAAGTAATAAAATAATTAAGTTGAACTTAGGAAAAAAAATAAGAAGCCATAAAATAATAAATAATATTAACATGTGCCTGAACAAAAAATCAACGAACCTGGAAAACAAGATGAAATAAATTAAACCAAAAAAAAAAAAAAAATTAAAGCAATAATTGAAACAGATAACCCATCACAGTAAGCCATGGGAATAATTAAATTAAAATCTACCTACGTCGAGGGCAGAAAGAATCTCATCATGGGTGTCACCTGGATTAGTCGAATGGTCGAATTTGGATTGGAACGCGGAGGTACCGTGGAGGAGCGGCGAGCGGCGAGGCCGTGGAAACCCGCCTCGAGGAACTCGAACGGAACTTTGGGAACCCTCCCACAGGGGACGCAAAGTTGTTGTCACCTATGTATCTGGATTCGGAGGCCAACTCTCCAGGATCAGCTGCGCCGACGGCACCGCTGACGCTTTTGCTGCCACGGAGCACTTCTCCTGCGGCGGGAAGGCGCTTGCCAACAAAGACCGAGGATCTAGCACGTACTACTGGTTACCATTGCGACCCGGGAGCCACCCTACTGGATCGGGTGACCAAATGGGGCCTCTCATTTGACGGAACGACGGACCCACTCTGCACTTCGAGGAACGAGCAAATACCTGCCGGATTGACCGGAAGTATCTGGCCCCGGCATTGGTAGTAGCGACTGGAGGACAAGATCAGGACACATTTCCAGAGACCCAATGAACCGTTCAAGGAATATCTGGTGGAACTGCGTCTGCAGATGCGTCGGGCTGGATTCACAGCGGAACGCGAGCTGGAGCGAGTTTATGACATCATGCTGCCGGACTACCAATTATTCACGAGGAGACAGGATTTCCCCACCCTGGCGGAGCTCACTCACTTGGCGGGAAGCGGGAGCCGGGAATGCACAGCCTTCACGGTCCCCGGCCGAGTTTTATTCCATTGGCGAGTTATACCATTTGGCCTTCACTCGGCCCCAGCAACGTTCCAGAGAGCATTGGACACGGTCATCGGCCCAGACATGGAGCCACATGCGTTCGCTTACTTGGATGACATCACTGTCATCGGGTCGACACTGGAGGATTACGTGGCAAACCTTTGAGAAGTGTTTCGCCGACCACGCCAAGCGAACTTGCGGCTGAATAGGGGTAAATGCCATTTCTTTTAACGGCATATCGCCTACTTGGGACACGTGATCAGCGAGGAAGGAATCCATTCGGACCCCGACAAGGTAGCCGCGATCCGCGAGCTGCAGCCACCACTTGCCTGAAGGAACTTCGAAGATGCCTGGGCATTGCATCGTGGTATCGTCGATTCGTTCGCCGATGTAGTGGAGCCGATGACATCGCGGCTGAAGAAGGGCCAGAAGTGGGACTGGGCACCGCGGCAGGATCAAGCATTTCAGGAATTGAAAACTCGATTGACGGAGGTTTTAGTCTGCCAGGACTTTGGGCAGAAATTTGTGATGCAGACGGACACCAGAGAATATGGCATCGGAGCAGTACTCACACAAACCATTGAGGGACAAAAACGAGTGGTGGCCTACGCAAGTCGCCGCTTAAACGGCGCGGAGAGGAACTACTCAGTGACCGAGAAGGAGTGTCTCGCCATCGCATGGGCAGTAAGGAAAATGAGATGTTACATCGAGGGATACCGATTCGAAGTTATAACAGATCACCAGGCTTTAATAATCCAACCGGCAGAATTGCCCGCTGGGCACTTGTGTTACAATATCAGTCCGACGTCTACTACCGGAAGGGATCCCAAAACCTAGTGGCCGACGCCCTTTCACGCCAACTGCTGCCAATACTGCAGCAAGCACAGGTGCAAGGAACCAACTGTAAATGGCTCACGAGAATGTTGAACAAGGTTTGGAACGAACCAGCAAAGTTCCCGGATTACAGGGAGGAAAGCGGACAGCTTTATCGCCGCATCGGGCTACGGCCACTAGAGGAGGACTACACACCATGGAAGCTGTGTGTGGGAACGGACTATTGACATCGGGTCCTACAGGAGAATCACGATATTCTCACCGTCAGACACTTGGGAGTCCGGAAGACAAGTAACCGCGTAGCCCAAAGGTACTACTGGCCCGGACTTTTCCGTGATGTCGCCCGCTCCCCACCGGGGAACTAGTAAACGCAAACGCCGGTCAGCCTAGTAGGTCAGACTTTCCCACCGTGGGGAAAACAGGGTTACGTAAGGACAAGATTTGACACACCGCTAGGTAGGGATTCAGGACTTACAAATACTAATCATTCCTTTTCCCACAGCTGAACAAGAAACGATGTCAGAACGTGGACGAGGGTTACCCCTGTTCTTGTGGCTGGCCGGACGAACGCTCACACGTGTGGTAGTGACGGCCGAGATCATGGGGCCACCCCCATTGACCGCCACAATCCACGCCCAACGGGCCGGAGGCTCCCCAGCCACGAGGGATTACTCATGGTTGACGGCGGCCGTCGCGGTGGGATTTCGGGATCTGTATCTCGATGAGCGCGGGCTCCCTGGGGATGACCCCTTGGATGTGGTCGTTCCTGCCGGATCGGAACGGCCCCTCTTCGTCGGCGTAGACCACGCCTACCAGCGGGACCCACGGCGACAACGTGGACCTCCGCTCCTGATGGTAGTGCCGGCCTCAGGAGTGCCACAACCAGCGCCGCCGGAAGAGACGCTGGAAACGGTGGTACTGGGGAGTAGTAGTGACGACGACGACGAAGTCGCTCCCGACGCCCGCTTCGGGGAAGCGCGATTGGAGGGCACGCCACCGCGGGAGGTAGCGACGCCCTCGTGGGTGATGTCGTCGCCACCGTCGCCCGACTCCCCCACCCTCTTTCCCTGGGAGGATCCAAACCAAGGGAGAGGACCCGCGAAGGTCACGGTCCCGCCTAACTGCGGGCCTACTTCGGCGAGGTGTCACCCGACACGTTGGAGGCCCTGGTGCCGGTCCCCGGACCACTGGGAGCCACATACAAGGAGGTGTCAGACGAGGACATGAGGCCCCACCACTGGAGGAGAGGCCTAGGACGCCGACAGGCGGAGCAGCGCCCGGAGTGGCTTGGACACCGCCACAGTCACCCGGGGCGACCTCAGGGCTTCGCCTGAGGGAGCCCTACAGTCCCCTCAGAGAGGGCAACACGGAGCCCGGGGTCTCTGGCATCCCCAACTCCGCGGAAGATGTTCGGGCCGGGGCCATTTTTGGCCAATCCCCCGGGGGTCAGGTGTGCAAGCAGCAATGCCGGTCCCCCGGCAGAGACGCCCGTGGCGGTGGAGACGCGGGAGCTCGAGCGACGGACGCGGAGGCGATCCGTCCCGTGGGAGGACTCGCCAAGCAATTCATCCGACGACGACCGGGAGTCACCGGTACCGTAGGACGCATTGCCCCCGCCGAGCCCTGGATAGCGGCGCCGCACGGATGGTCGACGGCTGGAGGCCGATTGCCGGCTCGCCTTGTCCGGAGAATCGAGGCCCGGCTGAGTACTCGGCGCCGAAGGACGCGGCGTTACATCGATGAGGAGCAGGGACAGAGGTTCCGAGTGCAGATCGGGACCAACGGCAAGGTGAGGGTCTTCCTCCGCCCCACCCGGAAGTAGGGAGGGTATGTGACGACGGTCACGAGATGGCCGCCGCCACCATGTAAATACTTGTAAATACAATATTAAGTTTAGTAAGGTGTAAATTCTAGTAAGGGATCATAGGGCCGGGCCCGCATCTCGGCCAGTCCGTGTTTGACCAGTGACAATAAGAGTTTAACAAGCCCCGTAGTTTTTGATTGACGACAAAAATTAATTTGTAACGACCAAGGACACCCGAAACAAGAACAACGAGGACCCCGAACACATTATTTTCCTATCCCTATTAACCACCCATATCACCCGCTGTGCCCCTCCTCCCCACCTCGGATGCCGTTGGGTAATTCCAGGCATCGATTTAGGCAGGACGGGAACAGGAGCGCCACGATGCTGGGATTAATTCCGGGCGAGGACGCGGGCGGCGGCTGAAGGACCATTCCCAGCCGATTGGGGATTCCCATGGATTAGCCCAGGCGCCGTCACTGCCGATTACGAGTCACGGGGCATATCTTGGGAGGGCGACGGCCCGCCGTTGGGATAACACGGTGGAGCCGCCGGGCCACGGCGGCTTGGGCACGCCAGCGCCGCGGTTTTAGGTTTGGGTTGCGGGCGCGGGAGCGGGCTGCTGGTTTGACCCCGGGCCACGGCTCCAGTCTCTAGTGGAGGGTTCGGCCGCTGCGAAATTCCCGGGCCGATAGCGCTGTCCCGCCCAGCGTGGGCAATTGGAAATCGGCAGCTCTCTAGGTCAAAACCCACCCCTAAAATCCTCACCAACTTCGGCCTCTCCATTTTCTGGCGTTTCCAAAATATAAATTATATCTGGAAGGGGACTGTGGGCCGCTGAGGTTTTATCTCGGCCGCAGTGCATCCTTACAGCATCCTTCAACGGTTGGAGCAGGAGTGCGGCTATCCGTCCCCACAACTTAGTCACGGTATTCGGACACAGTGCTAGCTCCATCTGTGGAAAATAAAAATAGCTTTATGATACTCCTTTACATTACCCCAGAATACTATTCTTCATGTGAGGTCCAATTGCGTAAGAATCAAGTGCTAATATTATGCTTCAGTATTGTTTCCTTCGATATTATATAGTATCGAAAAGACGATACGATAAAAAATAAGATATTGTATTAATTATAGCCTGATAGATATTGTATCGTATCGAATTCATCGATTTTCGCGGCATCACTAGTAATGGGTTTCGAACTAGCAATAAACACACTGAGATCCTTCACAATCTGCAGATTTTTTTCTCTGTAATTTTTTTTGTCGGCCTATGTTATCAATGCGTGACTGGCAAGCTAAGGAGGAGCGTTCTGGGCAGGACGCCTAGCTAAAGCCGTAAAACCCATTCACAAGCCGCTTATCTTGGACAAATTGAAATGGACAATTTGAATTTGCAAAATGCAAAGTAAATAAGTGTCATGCTTGCAACTCAAATTCAAACTGTACACGTGTAATTAGCATAAATAATGAGCGAAAATTGTTAGGGATTTAAGGAGCAGGAGCGGAAGTGTGACTGAAACTGGAACTGAAGCTGCCACTTACCTGGAAGATGTGCTCCACCTTGCCCTTGATCTTCTCCTCCTCGGGACACTCGTCGGGCAGCCGGCCCATTAGCTCGTATATGGCAGTCACAATGT
>VNJN01000255.1:0-17993 GCA_008042485.1 Drosophila mayri | reverse complement strand
AATGCGGAACAGCGCGTGCCATCGATCGCGGCAGCGCTGCCGCCAGGAATGGGCAGAATTAGGCCATACATGGATTTGAATAATTACTCGTAATTAGGCCAGCGGCAATTAGAGAAGCAAGTTAAAATTTGCCCCCCCCCCCCCCCCCCCGGGAAAATATATATACGCATCAGGACCAACCCCACGACAACGAGGACCCACACACGACCAGGACACGAAGACACGGAACCAATCATACAAGCAAAGCACTGTACAGCGGGTGAGCCAACGGCGTCCGCCACGATTATATTACAAATTATTCGGAGAAAGGTGTGAACAAGGGGAATAAAACAAGGCAAAGGGATAGGAAATAAAACTGAACATTTTAAGAGCAGAGAAGGGACTAGCATATACGAATAAAACCTGAAATAAAATAGAATGAACACATGATAAAATTAATATTATTATTTTCCTATCCGAATCGGTCCCTCACACCACACTGTGCCCCCTCCTCCCCGTTTCAGCCACCGTTGGGTAATTCCAGGCGCGGATTCGGGCAGGACGGGGACAGGAGCGGCACGTCGCTGGGTTAAAATCCGGACGTGGACGCGGGCGGCGGCTGCGGGACCCATCCCAGCCGTCTTGCCCGATCTCAGAATGCGCCCCAGGGATTAGCCCGGGCGCCGCCGCTGGCGAATTGCGGGTCATAAGGGGGCATATTTTAGAGGAGGGCGTCGGCCGCCGTTGGGATACCACGGTGGAGCCGACGGGCCGCGGCAGCTCGGGCACGCCGGCACCGCGGTCATAGGTCAGGGTTGCGGGCGCGGGAGCAGGCTGCCGGGATCATGACAGCCACGCCTCCAGTCTCTAGAGGAAGGGTCCGGCCGCTGGGAAATTCCAGGGCCGGCAGTGGAATCCCGCCTAGCGTGGGCAAGCAAAACCTGGCAGTTAGAGTCGCCTGTCTTTCCATCCGCCTGTCCATCGGTCTATCCATCCGCAAGCTATCCATACGCAAGCTTGTCCCGCAAAAGCAATCTGAATGAAAATTTGCAGTCAGTCTTTTATAAGGGAGGGATTGAAGGGATTTTGGTTTGAAGACACGGCGACAGCCTCTGATGCATGAAAAGCTCTTGGTTGAGGTAGAACTCGTACTGATTTTATTAGTGAAACTTAACAGTATATATATACATGGTTTCGCATTGTAGTGCCTTCGGCATGCATCATTTTATAGAGTTGGACAACATTATCCGACGCCACTGGAAGCAGTTGATCCGGTGGAATGTGTTCCTGAATCAGATCTAATTGCTCCCTTAGTTGCTTGGGAGATACCAGCATCGGACTAATCGTTCGATGACGAACGTCAGTTAGCACATTAGCTATTCCACTCTGCATTCGCTGCATTCCCGTGGCCACCAGAGTTAGCTGAGCAGTCAGAATCATAAACGCTTGCTGCAAGTGGTCGCCTTGGTACTTGCCTCTTTCTTGATTGATCGCACCTATCTGGTACTTTAGCGTTTTGATCCGATCGTTGGTGGCCGAGCTGCTCTTTCTGACTATGTTTATAGTCTAGTCTAGAATTGATGTTTGATTCTTCAAGAGCTTCATCAATACGTTTTCGTTAGACTTGACATTGTTTATCATCTTGGACATGTCGTCGGCGTACTTTGAGTCCAGAACGCCAAATAATGAATTCGCCACATTTCCGACTATATCAAGTGGTGCTCTTCGTTGTCGGGAACGATTAATCAACTCATTTCCTGCTTGCAGTTCGTCATATACATGTTGAAAGTGTTCATATATTGACCTACAAGCATTGACGTTTCGTAGCTCTGAACATTTGTATTTACGTCCGCTATCCCACCAGCCATTATTTCTATGTCGCTCCAATATGGCTTTAAGTCATAATACGCAATTATGTTCAATTCTGAGATTTCCATTCTGGACGTGCCAAGCCGTTCGTAGAATATTCCCGGCTGACTTGCAAACGGAGTTATGTTTACCGATTGTCCCATTGCTAACGGCAGGATGAGTAGCATTGCCAGCATTGTTGGGAGGATCGGGAATGACATCTTCTTCTTCTGCGTGGGGTTTTCTTCTGCCCGTGCTGCCTCCTCACCGGAGCTGTGTGGACGTTTTGTGGCTACTTCTTTCTTTATCAACGGTGCCAACCGAGTAACTGGTCGTTTGAACGTGCCTGATGCCGTTTTGACGTCTACTACGCGAACCTGATTATCCTTGCCCGGATAGGTCTTTATTATCCGCCCCATAGGCCAGCTTATTACCGGAACGTTATCTTCTTTTACTAGGACTAATAGCCCTTCTTTTACATTCTGGGCCATGGTCTTCCATTTAGTACGCATTTGTAGCTCTTGTAGGTATTCCATGGACCACTGTTTCCAGAATGACTTTTTGAGCCTGGACACTAACTCCCATCTTTTCACCAGAGTTTTTCCGGGTAGGGCCAGATTCGCATCAGGAGGCGCTACTAGAGGATCACCAATTAAAAAGTGACCTGGAGTGAGCGCTGATGTATCCGTGGGATCAGACGACATCGGAGTGAGGGGCCTGAATTGAGTATCGCCTCGACTCCAATAATCACTGTGTTGAGTTCCTCAAACGTGAGCGATGATGTGGCAGTGACTGATACCAGTACCCTTTTCGCTGATTTCACCGCAGCTTCCCATAGGCCGCCAAATGATGGCGCTCGAGGCGGAATGAACTTGAACTCCACCTGCTGCTTATTGCATTGGTTAATGATCTTGGTCTGAGCCTGTTCTGTGAAGATTGTTTCTTCTAACGCCTTTGACTGGTTGTTGGCCTCCCTCCTACTCTGATGAGTCCGTCATTTCCGATTATTGGAGACAGCGACACAATTGAACTTCTTTTGTCCACCGTCCTGTGGACGCGAAGCTGCTTATGCTCAGCACTGAATTCAATTTTTTGAATAGTGCTTAAAATGAGGGTCCTAGCATAAATCAGTTCACCTACACTTAGAGTAGTTGTAGAGATCGGTTCTGCTTGGGACAAAAACGCAGCATGTAAGCTACAATGCGTTGCAACTTGTGAAAGGAGTTGCTGTGATTGCAACTGTATAGATCGCATCCCAGTTGATCTTGACATGTTGGCAAGCTCACCTGCTTCACTCGTCTTTCTAAATCGCTGGGAGCGATGCTCGGTACTTTGGACCATTTATCCCGGGAACCGTGTAAGAATGGAGGTCCGAAATGCCAGAGGCTGTGCTCTGCTAATCTGCTTGCCGCAATTCCTCTTGATAGGACATCAGCTGGATTATTCGCGGATGACACATGTCGCCACTGAGATTGATGCGACACCGCCTGGATTTTAGCGATCCGATTGGCCACAAACGTGTGGTATGATGCTGCGGCAGCATTTATCCAGGACAGGGCTACAGTTGAATCAGTCCAGAAGTACCCAGATACCTTGTTTTCAGACTTTGTGGGTCAGTTCAGCTCCCAAAACTGCGGCACATAACTCTATCCGTGGTAACGTCTCCTTAGCTGACGGCACAACTCTTGACTTTGAGCACAGCAACCGGACGGATACTTGATTATTTTTGTATGTTGCTCGCACACACACTGCTGCTCCATATGCTCGTTCTGAAGCGTCGACAAACGTGTGCACTTCTTGTGTGACAGGCACCTGTCCCTCGAATACGTGTCTTGGAACTTGCATGTTGTTTAGCGCTTGTAAATCAGCGCGATACTTTTTCCAATCCGCCTGAAGGTGTTGAGGAAGCTCGGCATCCCAGCCCATCTTTAATTCCCACAGGGTCTGCATGAACATCTTTGCTTTGACCACCACGGGGACAAATAACCCTAGTGGATCGAATATTTGCGATGATTCCGAACTGACCACTCGTTTGGTGATGGTTGATGCTTCGCTTTTTTGAGATCGTCCACATAATATATCCTTTTGTGGCATCCAAAGCAAACCCAGCGTCTTAACACTATATTGTTGGAGTGTTTCGTCTAACTTGACGTTAGAGACGATATCCTCTTTGCCAGTTTGCCTTAATGCCTCTGAGTTATTGGACTACCATTTTCGGAGCTTGAATCCGGAGGGCTGCAGTATTTTGTTTAATTCTTGTTGAATTTGTACGGCCTCTGGGATGCTGTCTGCTCCTGTGAGACAGTCATCCACGTAAAAATCATTTTTAAGTATGGACGATCCAAGCGGTAGATGATTCTAAAACTTTAGATCGTCTGATGGTTTCTTCCGCCATACGATTAATTGATGGAACTGGTGGTCTGGGTGCATCCAATCCTGCCGATTCTCTATATCTTGAGTAAACAAATATCTGTGAGTGCGGAATCGTAGTAAAATTGCAAGCAATTCGCTCTGCACAGTGGGTCCAGCGTACAATATACCATTCATCGATTTATTGCTTCTCGTTTTACAGGATGCATCAAAAACTACCCGCAGTTTTGTGGTACTACTTTTACACAGTGATGTGGAATGAAGTAGTGATCTGAGTGTACGTGTGTGGGATGTACTAGTTTCATGTGTCCAAGACGTTCATATTCTTCCATGAGGTCTACATATCCTTTCCATACTTCTAGTAGCGTTCGTCGCTCTAATGCCAAGAACCTGTTGGTTGCTGTTTTTTGAGATGCCCCCAGGGCTGAAGTTCCTTCAGAAAATTGAAGTTTTACAATGAATTTTCCATCTTTTGCAACCTGTAGATTCGCTAGGAAGTGAGATTCGCAATGAGCTTCTATTGGAGATCGAGCCTTTTCTTTGGTGTCTAGATTTTCTACTGTGCAAAAACGCTTTAGTAGCGTATCCAGCTTCTCTTCTGTGGTTGCCGCTGCACAAAGTGCCGCTGAGTCGTGCTCAGCAGGCATTTTTTCGGACACAATCCATCCAAGCTTTGTATTTTGGAGAATTGGGCCTTCCGGCTTCATGAGCATCTGATTTGGTAGAAGCAACGAATAATAATACTCTGCGCCGATGAGCATGTCAATTTTTCCTGGTTTGTCAAAGTTTGGATCAGCCATGGTGACGTTGTTTGGGACTTGTAATTGTGAGGCAATAAATTCATGAGCTGGTTGATCAGCTATGATATGCGGCAGCGCAAAAGCTTCTACTTGTTGAGCAAAGTCATTATGCATCGACTTCATGAGAACGTTTGCTCTAGCTCGACTGGTTTTTGGATTGCCTTTAATGCCCTCGATGCGCAGTGATGGAGCTTTAATGACAGTTTGGAAGCCATTCGTTCAGAGATCAGATTAATTTGTGATCCTGAGTCTAGCAAGGCTCGAAATGTGGCCATCTGACCATTGCTTGCTTCGACCAATACCTTGACTATGGCCAACAAATTGTAACTTTTGTTACTTGCTGCACCTACAGAAGGTGATTGTGGCTCTGTTGCCGCACCTGACGTAGCCTCCAAGTGCAGCAATGTATGGTGTCTTTTTATCGCATTTAAAACACGTACGGCCTCGGCAATCCTTTGCCTTGTGTTCTCTGCTGAAACATTTCACACACAATTTTTGTTTTTGAACCCAATTGACTCGTTCGGGTATGGTTTTGTTGTGGAAATCATCGCATTTGTATAGCCAATGAGTCCGTTTGCAGAAAGGACAATTTGATTGTCTTTATGTCTGTTCAGTCACGGCACCGTTTGTTTATAAGCAATAATATTTAGAATATTACAAAATAATTCTTCAGTCGCAGCAACATGCATTTATCGTAAATAAAGTATCAATTACCAGGTCAAGCGAATATGCATAGCTTGCGGACATGAGGAAAATGAAATAGGGCAATAAGTGTCAAGTTGCTTATAGCTGGTAATACCCACAGTTACAGTAACCCGCTTTATTTGTTATACGACATTTATGTTAGCATAAGCATTTTTTACCTATATATACTGTGAAGTTTCATTAATAAAGTCAGTACGAGTTCTACCTCAACCAAGAGTTTTTATTCATGCCCGACACCATCGCCGTGTCTTTATGCACCCAACTCAACTCCAACCAAACCAACCAAACCGTCCACCTTGTTCCAAGTGCTAGTTGCGACAACCAAAGGCAATAGTTTATGCACTATCTGCCAGGCATCTAAGCCTCCGTATAAACAGGCGCATAATACTTACGCAACACATATTTAAAAACCCTTCAAATTGGATAATAATTCCAACTCGGCCGTCCAACAAAAAGTGAAAGAATAAAATTAAACAACAATTAGTCCAAAGGCTATTAATAGTTAAGAACAACTTATAAAAAAAAAATTAAGTTAAACAAACACTAAAACTTTATTAAACTAAACCTTGTGGCGACATATTTCCTGATGCTATTAGGCGTTGTGCGGCCTTTCCTACAGTATGTTGAGTATGAATATCTAGGGGATTGATACCGAGTATGACTTCGAGTTCTTTTGTAGGGGTTGACCTTAGCGCCCCTGATATGCAGAGCAGTGCCTGCCGCAGGGTTTCTTTCATAACCTTTTTGTAAGTTTTATTTTCCGTGGCTTGCCACTACACTAACACTTCGTGCAGCAGTGTCGGACGCAGTGCATCAGAGTAGGTGAGAGACCGCATGTGCTGCTAAGCATCTTCTTGGATGCACAAAATGCTATGGTGGCCTTTTTCACCCTCTCAAGTACATTGGGTGTCCATGCCAGCTTGCTGTCAAGGACAGTGCCGAGGGATTTGGCTTGTGTTTTTGGGGTCAGCCTGCATTGATTTTTGGGGGAGCCATATAGGTACCTTGTATCTCTTGGTAAGAAGAAAGAAAGAATGAGTTGTTCTTGTCCGCCCACTCACATATCCCATACTGAGGCCGATGGACACACACCCGTAATAACTATGCATGTCATCCGCATAGGCTGTTATCTTTTGGGCTTTTCTCTCGAATCTCTGGATTAAGTCATCGACTACCGGATTCCATAGGAGGGGCGATAGGACTCCACCTTGTGGTGTGCCCCTGCGCGCTCCCTTCGCCATGGTGGCAGTGCCTCAATCAGATTGTACCCGCCTGCAACTTAGCAGGTTTTGTACCCAGAAATTTATGGCGGTATGCGTTCCGATCGCCTTTATTGCGTCTGTATAGAGTTTAGAGTTTTCAGTAGGAAATAGGCAAGCCTTAACGGTCTGTAATCCTTGGGGCTCACGTGACTACTCTTTCCTGCTTTCGGCAGGCAGATAATCCGAGAGGTCCTTCATTGGATAGGGATATAGCCCATGCTTATACAAGCTCTATATATTGCGGTGCTTTTATCCCCGCGAAGGAGTCTATAGGCCAGTGGATTCTTTTTGAGGTTATTAGATCTGTTGAATGATGCTCTTCACGGGTTGCTAGTACCTGATGCTGATATTGGCGTCCGTGACTTCTGTGCATCCTGGGAAGTGTGTTGTCCAATTACTTCCGCGGCGAAAAGTTAAAACCCATTAAGATGTTGATCATTTCTGCCCGCCTGCCACTCAGGCCGCCTGTAAGGCTGCTTATCCTGCCACCATCCTCGCTGGCCGCAAATTCCATGTGGCCTGCTTGGCCACACGTCATATGTCCCTGCTGCTGCGTCTTTCCCCAGGTCGTGAGGCCTACCCCGGGGATGTGTTCTACCTGCATTCGCGTCTGCTTGAGCGTGCCGTCAAGATTTTTCCCGACATGGGCGGTGGCTCCCTGACCGCTCTGTCCGTGATCGAGGCCCAGGCTGGCGGTGTGTCCGCATACATTCCAACAAACGTCATCTAGATTACCGATGGACAGATCTTTTTGGAGACTAAACTGTTTTACAAAGGTATCAGCCCTGCTATTAATGTCGGTCTATCCGTGTTCCGTGTGGGCTCCGCTGCCCAGACTAAGCCGATGAAACAGGTTGCCGGTTCCATGAAGCTGGAGTTGGCCCAGTACCGTGAGGTCGGCGCCTTCGCCCAGTTGGGTTCCTATATGGATGCCGCCTCCCAGCAGCTGCTGAACCGTGGTGTGAGCCTTACTGAACTGCTCAAGCAGGGAGAATATGTGCCCATGTCTATTGAGGATCAGGTTGCTGTCATCTGCTGCGGTGTGGGCGGTCATCTGGACAAGATGGATCCCGCCAAGATCACCAAGTTCAAGATGGTGTTCTTGCAGCACATCAAGACCGCCGAGCAGGCTCTGCTCGACATCATTGCCAGGGACGGACATCGTCTCCAAATTCTTGACATAAATAATGCAGTCATCCCTGCCTCCGGATAAACATGAAAAAATAAACTAGGTTTAAACTAAGCTTAAGATAATACAGAAATTATAAAACAAAAACAAGAGAAAACTCATTTGCACATTCTTGTTTCCTGCGTCTCCAGCCGGGAAACCCATTTGATCCGTTGTCCTGCACCATCACGCCGCTAAAGCTTGGGAGAGGGAAAGCAGGCGTAGGCATCGAATTGAATGGCCGGCCTTGGTCGGATTCACTTTTGAATTTCAGCGAAATATCCGTGTGGTTCCACCTTCTTTAACGATAGATAATACTCCGTTGTTCTTCTACATATACATTGTAATCAATATTTGAAATATTGTAATCGAGATTAGTCGAAATATTGTCTCTGGAAGATTGTTAAACGATGATAAATTAAAAACGATACTAAATTATACTCTACAAAAAAATCATTAGTGCTCAGTTCACTGTCCATCGTCGCTTTTGAGCTGACTCTGTATGGTTGGTCACCGTCTGGGGCCGTCTTTCTGCTGGAGCAGAAGTTCCTCCAAGAGCTCATTTCGCACTGCGTATTTCATTCTTATTGAGGAACTGTAGGGTTTTATTTTCATCGTTGATTGTATCATCCTTCGTTTGTTTAGCGATTTTGAAAAGCTCTGCGGATGTTGCGTTGGAGAGAGGTCCCTGTTTCACCATGGTGGCTTGTTTCTCTTCCTATTTCTTGATACCTGTGATAATGCGTATCAAGCATTTAGTAATTCCTTGGAGAGAGTCTCTAGGGACTTTTCTTCTTCCTTCCATCACGGATATAACTGAACCTGGACCGGTCGCGAGTCTCGCGGTGATTGTCCTTTTGAACTTGCCCCAGTTAGTGTTCCTGGGGTTTCTGAGGACGAGTGTTCGAAGTCATATAGAAACTGGATGTACTTGTGATCTAAGAAGAATGGTCTCTCGAGGACTTTCCATTCTGATACCATGGCACCCTGCTCTGCTACGAGTGTTAGTTCTAGCACATTAAAGGAGGATCAACCTACAAAGGTATGTACTTCCCCTACGTTTGCTACATATAGATTGGTACAGAGTATAAAGTCTAAATGAGACTCACCTCTTTCGTTAATGTCGGGGCACCCCCACACGCAGTGTTTTTTTGTTAATTTATTGTCCTAGACTAAAGTTTTTTATTCTACAGCTATACATAAGGGATATTTGTAAATTTCGGGACTTGTATCTGCCAGCATCAGCGACACCAGCGTCTCCGGCCTGATTGCTGTCCCTGCTGCTGCCTCCAGCTCGTCCCTTTCTTCGTCGAACTGGCGACACTCGAAGAGGACGTCCTCCTCTTCGTGGCCAAACCTTTTAAGGTAGGCGAGGAAACAGCTCTGCCCGCTTAACATCTGGGTGAGGTTGAAATTTACCTGCCTATGTTTCTTCTTCATCCAGGACTCGATGTCGGGGATCAATCGGTGGGTCCATCGTCCTTTATATGAGCCATCCCATTTGGCCTGCCAGCTAACATAGCTCCTCCTTCTGTCGGCGCTCTTCAGATCGGCATTTAGAGATTCAAGTCCTTGGTACCCATGGAGTGCGAACCTTCGTAACGCACCAGCTCCCTCAACGGCACCAGACCGGCTAGGACCAGCACTGCAGCACCGAAGTCGTTCGTTGGCCACTCGAGGAGCGCACAGTCTATACGTCGCCTCGATCCCCCTCAATTGGGATCTCGTCTCGAGCGCCTCAGCCAACACCGGCGCCGCGTACAGCAGCTGTGAGCTGACCACGATTGCCAGAAGCTTCCTGGTGGCGTGTTTGGGCCCTCTGGTTTTCGGCAGAATTCGGGACAGCGCTCCAACGGTCCCGCTGGCATTCTTTTTGGCGTGCTTGAGGTGCTCCTTGAACGGAAACCGTGTTTTGAGGAAGACGCCGACTTGCGACTTTATCACGTCGCGGCCAGGTCAGCCACCGCCACGAGAGGGTGTTTTGGAGTGTATGGTAGGTCCTCCAGAATCCTTGCCCCAGCCGTGGGGGTTCCCACGGGTGGATTTCGACTTTGGTGGCTGCCACCTGGAGTAGTGTCGGTATTTCCATTATGCCAGATGGGGAATTAGTGACGCCTACACAGGGAGCGACGACGAGGCTATCCTCTGTTCAGCAGGTGAGCCTGTGTGAGACACATTGTGCACGCAGGTTTTGTAAGCGCGCTGAAGGGCATGGTGAAGCCAGCGAAACGGCCGAACGGATGACATTACTCTTGGAGCTCCCTTGCGACCAGAGTATGCGGCTGAGAGGGAAGTGCCGGAGAAATCAGAGACCAGTCGTCTGGACGAGCGATGCGATAGCCGATCCCCAGTCCGCGTGCCTGCATGCCCTCTGCAACGAGGCGGAAAACGATCCCTGGGATCCCTACAGGATGGTGGTCAACGGACTGAAAGCGGGCAGTTCAACTCCTTCGAACCCGGTAGCCCTGGCCGGCATTGTGCATGCGCTATTTCCGAGAGGAGAGCCGGTGACCATGCAGCTGAATGTGAAACGTCACCCCGGCGAAGCCTGCGTGATCTCGGACGAGGAGCTGACCTGGACGGGAAAGACAGTTCGCCCCAAGAAGACGCCAGGTCCGGACGCCGTGCCCAATAGGGCCCTGAAGCTATCGTAGACGCAGACCACGCAGCCGCCCAATGTGGGCAGTCGCTGCGTGGATTTTCTCATAGCTTCCCGGTGCGCTAGCGAGAGCTTTCTCCAGCTGAGCTAGCAAAAAACTTCCCGGCCGAGTCGGGCCGGCCAAGGGGACCGAAAAATTCCTTCCGGCATGGCTTCGATGCGGGTTATACCAGCACGTCCCGTTCGCCAGAGCCCCATTTCCGGTTTACCGCCTCGACGGCGGGTATACCCATCGTTCCCCTCCATGACCTTTTCCACCAGTTGGCCCCACTGTCGTCGCTGGACTCTCTGGAAAGCGGCAGGATTCCACCTCCTTGCCAAGAAGTCTCCTGCAGCGCGGGATTGTATGCTACATTTCTGCAGCAATCGTTGACTGCAGCTCATAGCATGGAGCTTCTGTCCTGGTACAGGGAGGGTGGCGCCAGTGTGCTCATCTCGCAGGGAGCTCTTTATACAGCCCTACCAGAACCGTGTGAAGCAGCCGCTTCACAGCACTGGACAGCTGTTTCATAGCACTGGACAACAGCTGGTCCCCTGATCAGCTGCGGTGACCAGCACAGTGTGTGGTGGCGTCCACATTTGGCCACAACAAAAGAGAGCAGAGACGAAAGAGAAATCGAATAGAAAGTTTCGGAAACGAAACTACTGCTAGCACTTTTGTACCCTAGGGGGCACTACCGCAGCGCAAGTTGTCAACGGAGCTCCCCGCGCGGGCAACCGTTCCCTGCAGCTTTACACAACCTCACACGCAGTGGTGTGTGTTGGCCTCTGCGCCGAACAGTATTTTCTGGGGTTTCGGCCTGGCTTCCACCAGGCTCCTGAGTTCCTACAGTTGGGCTGTCAGTCGTGAGTCATATAGCAAGAAGCTACCAGTAGACGCTTCTTCTTGCTTTCCAGCATCACCACAGTCAGATCATCCATGCTCTAATGAGACATAAGGTTAGCGAGGAGCCCCTTCCGTATAAGTACGGCGGTTCTGCTTCTGCTTACCGGCAGTGTGTATAACACGTTGAGTGTTGAGGACTTTAGTCCGACAATGGAATTGCCCCAGGCAATCTACGGCTCTTGTACTAAGGCTATATTGACGGATCCTTGCTCCATGGCCATCAGAATTTCCGACGCGAGCTTGCTTTAATGGAGGACGGGTTGACTATGCCTGTCACATCACCGTCCTCTTCTCCACCTCGCCAGCTTGCAGGATTTGCGCGTCCTTGCCCCAGGGTGACTTTTTTGAGGCGCAGGTAGACACTGCCTATGCCCCACTCCATCTTCCCATATCTGAGGTGCAGGATGTCCCCCGCCTTAATCTGGAGGATTGAGCACTGGCTTATCTCATTGGGTGCCGGCCTCGCAATGTGCAGTACCTTCCAGTCAACGGTAGGAAAGTTCGGGCTTTGGCGCTGTAGAAGCTTCAGCGCCCGGTCACCTTGGCTAGCGATGGAAAAGACTACCATCGCCTTCGGGATGGCCATCCATCCCTGTAAGCTACCTCGACCTTGGCCGCCTCCCACAACGCTTCCATTTGGCTAACCGTTTGCGTCAGCCACTTCCGAGTCGGGTTGTCCATGCACTTCAGGATTTTTGCCCCGCTCAGCCATCCTGCACCATCGAATGTGGGCATAGGCCCTAGGGAGTCATCCTACATCCCACACTGGTCCCAATGCCCAAAATTAGTACATAAACTAAAAAATTAAGCTAGAGACTTGAAACTTGATACACTATATAGTTATTATATATGCAAAGATCGGACGATTGGGCTACGCCTTCTTTTTCGCCACATAGAAACCAATGCATTCTAGGAAAAAAATGTACAAAATATTCATGAAAATTGGGCTAATATATCCATTAAATTGTAAATATATATAATATAATTTTAGTAAATATCCCCTATTTTTTTATTCCAGCGTCAACATAAGTAACAATGTCGATTAGCCTCTTTTTTAAAGGATCCTCTATGCTTTGCTTTAAGTTTCCATTACGATTCTGAAGTACAAAGTAGTAAAGGCTTTGTATTTGAATAGAATTTGAAGTTTGTCAGTGGCGCTGTAAACACAGATGAATCTAGCCAACACCGCAGTGTCATCCGCATACGTGGCAACACAAGTCCTAATAGAGCTCAGGCGGGCATCATGAGCGGACAAATTATAATGCGTTGGGCCAAGCACACTTCCTTGCGGCACGCCAGCAAGAATCCTCTTGGTGGACGACACAACCCCATCCCGGACAACCTGAAAGGTCCTATTTAAGAAGTAGCTCTTGATAACCTCAAAAAGCTGAGGAGGGAGGAGCCCTTTGATCTTGGATAAAAGCCCCTGATGCCAGACCCGGTCTAAGGCCTGCTGAATATCCAGAAAGACCGCCACCACATACTGCCTGTTGTGGAACACCTCAACAATTAAGTCCACCACGCGATTGAGCTGCCCCGGGGTTCCTTGACCTATCCTGAATCCAAACTGATGAATAGGTATCGTATCCCGTTTCGCAGGTATCCTCTGCATCCTGTCAAGGATACATTGCTCAAAAATCTTCGAAAAGGAGGGTGTTCAGTAATGGCAGCCTTTATTCATAAGCAATAATATTTAGAATACTACATAATACTTCTTCAGTCGCAGCAACATGCATTTGTCGCCAATAAAATATCAGTTACCAGGTCAAGCGAATATGCATTGCATGCGGACATCAGGAAAGTGAAATAGGGCAATAAGTGTCAGGTCACTTATAGCTGACAATAACCCACATACACAATAACCCACATATACAGTAACCCACATTCACAGTAACCCACATTATTTGTTATACGATATTTGTTACCATAAGCATTTTTGTACCTATATATACTGGTAAGTTTTATTAATAAATTCAGTAAGAGTTCTACCTCAGCAAAGAGCTTTTATTCATGCCCCAGACACCATCGCCGTGTCAATCAATCAAGCCTTATCCAACCAACCAACGTCACCCAAACTCACTCACTCCAAGTGCTAGTTGCGTCAACTATAGACAATAGTTTATGCACTATTTGCCAGGCATCGAAGCCTCAACATACAAACATTTTGGTGACCCCTACGAACACGTCAACCCGACGTTAGTCATTAGGAAGAATCCGTACCTCCTGGGATCTTCCTAATTTTCAATTAATCGGAAGAATCCGTAACTCTTGGGATCTTCCTAAATCCTAATCAATAGGAAAGAATCCGTAACTCTTGGGATCTTCCTAAATTGTCACACCCACCACACAAACATTTCTGACGTAAGTCAACAATAGGAAAGATTCCGTATCTCTTAGGAATTTTCCAAATTTTCCTCAAAAACATTTTGACAAAAGGAAAATGCGTAACACTTGGGATTTCCTAAATTGTTCTCACCCACCAAATAAACAGTTTTGGTGCAGATTTGACTTAAAGAAAATTGTCCTGAACACGTCAAAGCACAGGAAAGATTCCGTAACTCTTGGGAATATTCCTAAGCTTGGTGAGACCAACCGATAAAGTTCCGTAACTCTTTGGAACCTATCGCACAACCACACACATTGACCAAAATCCTTTTTTATAACTCTAAATTCTAGAAATCCCCCAAGTCTATTGACCATTTGTTGTTTCCATCGACCACATCACGGTTGCGAATAGGAGCGTAATCCAGCAGACAAATCAAATAAAACACTCCCAACGGTCAGGAACTAAAACAATTTTCAATATGTCTAATAAGGAGGAGCAAGCAGTCACAGAGGCATTAGACTTGCAGGAAGAAATCAATCAAGAAATATCAAAGCTCATCCGTAATTTTAAAAAAGACTCTGCGGAAGGAAAGCAAAATCCAACGTATTATACATATTATTATTAATATTATTCCAGCGGGATATAGAACCGCACAATATTTAAAGTTTTACGTAGACTGTCGTGAGTCATAGATGTACATTTGCCCAGAGTCAGCATCCCAAAGTTCGATGGGGATCTACTCAAATGGACTCAGATTTTCGACTTATTCAAATGCATGTTTCACGATACCAACATGCCCACAGTCAGGAATATGTGGTACCTCACAACCACCGTAACTGGAGAGGCAGAAAGATTAATAAGGCATATTGATCTTAAAAAGAAATTACATGAGCGCATGGGAAATATTGGTTGACGCGTACAGCAATCCCCGCCATGTAGCAGATACGATTCTCAATCGTCTCCTGCAACATCACACAAAAAGTGACGATCCAAAGTCATTGAAAGATTTGTATATCACTACAATTGAGTCTCTAGCATCTTTAAAGGGACTAGGCATTGATATATCCAGCTGGGATACAATCATAATTGCCACCAACAAGCAAAACTGGATCTTGCAAATAGAGCTCTCTACGAACAATCGTTAGACGGATCACGAGACCTCCAAGGTCTCGATACAATGCTAAGCTTCCTGGACCAACGAAGCCGAGTGCTGGGAACAGGAAAACGCAGTCAACAACTGAGGAAGAAGCAGAAGAGCCCATCATGCACTTCTGCCAGCGCTGGAAGGCAACCAAATTGTCCTTTCTACAAACAGACTCATTGGCTATAAAAATGCGATGATTTCCGCAGCAAAACCATACCCGATCGAGTCAATTGTGTTCAAAAACTAAAACTGTGTGCTAACTGCTTCAGCAGTGACCACAAGGCGAAAGATTGCCGAGGCCGTACGTGTTTTAAATGTGACAAAAAACACCATACATTGCTGCACCTAGAGGCCACGTCAGGTGCGGCAACAGAGCCAAAATCACCTTCTGTAGGTGCAGCAAGTAACAAAAGTTACAATTTGCTGGCCATAGTCAAGGTATTGGTCGAAGCAAGCAATGGTCAGATGGCCACATTTCGAGCCTTGCTAGACTCAGGATCACAAATTAATCTGATCTCTAAACGAATGGCCTCCAAGCTGTCATTAAAGCTCCGCGTTTCATCATTGCGCCTCGAGGGCATTGGAGGCAACCCAAAAACCAGTCGAGTTAGAGCAAACGTTCTCATGAAGTCAATGCATAATGATTTTGCTCAACAAATAGAAGCCTTTGTGCTGCCGCATATCATAGCTGATCAACCATCTCATGATTTAACTGCCTCACAATTACAAGTCCCAAACAACGTCACTCTGGCTGATCCAAACTTTGACAAACCAGGAAAAATTGGCATGCTTATTGGCGCAGAGCATTATTATTCCTTGCTTCTACAAAATCAGATGCTGATGAAGCCAGAAGGCCCAATTCTTCAAAATACAAAGCTTGGATGGATTGTGGCCGGGAAAATTCCTGCTGAGCATGACTCAGCGGCATTTTGTGCAGCGGCAACCACAGAAGAGGTGGTGGATACGCTCCTAGAGCTATTTTGGGCACTAGAAAACCTAGACACCAAAGAAAAGTCTCGATCTCTAATAGAAGCTCATTGCGAATCTCATTTCGTAGCGAATCTACAGGTTGCAAAAGATGGAAAATTCATTGTAAAACTTCAATTTTCTGAAGGAACTTCAGCTCTGGGGCATCTCAAAAAACAGCAACCAACAGATTTTTGGCATTAAAGCGACGAACGCCACCAGAAGTCTGGAAAGGATATTTAGACTTCATGGAGGAATATGAACGTCTTGGACACATGAAACTGGTACCACACACACACGTACCCGATCTCAAAAAAGCGAAGCATCAACCATCACCAAACGAGTGGTCAGTTCGGAAACATCGCAAATATTCAATTCACTAGGAATATTTGCCCCCGTGGTGGTCAAGGCAAAGATTTTTATGCAGACCCCGTGGAAATTAAAGATGGTCTGGGACGACGAGATTCCTCAGCACCTTCAAGTGGATTGGAAAAATTACCGCGCTGACTGAAAAGAGCTGAAGAACATGCAAATTCCAAAACACATATTCGAAGGACAGGTGCCCGTCACACAAGAATTGGATGCTTCAGAACGAGCATATAGAGCAGCAGTGTATGTGCTAGCCACATACAAAAATAATCAAGTATCCGTCCGTTTGCTGTGCTCAAAGTCAAGAGTTGCGCCATCAGCTAAGGAAACGTTACCGCGGCTAGAGTTTTGTGGACCAGTTTTAGGAGCTGAGTTGACCCATAGAGTCTGCAAGATTTTCGCATGTCTGAGGACAAGGCATCTGGGCACTTATGGACTGATTTAACTTTAGTCCTGTCCTGGATAAATGCGTCCGCATCATCATACCACACGTTTGTGGCAAATAGGATATCTAAAATGCAGGCGGTGACGCATCAATCTCAGTGGCGCCATGTGTCATTCGCGAATAACCCAGCTGATGTGCTATCAAGAGGGATTGCGGCAAGCAAATTATTGGGTATAACCTTTGGCTGTTCGGACCGCTATTTCTACACGGTTCCCAAGACAAATGGTCCAAGGGACCGAGCATCACACCCAGCGATCTAGAACGACGAGTGAAGCAAGTGCCAGCATGCCAAGATCAACTGGGAATCGAACTATACAGTTGCAATCACAGCAACTCCTTTCACAAGTTGCAACGCATTGTAGCTTACATGCTGCGCTTTTGTCACAAGCAGAACCGATCTCCTACAACTACGCTAAGTGTAGGTGAACTGACTTATGCTAGGACCCTCATCTTAAGCACTATTAAAAAAATTTAATTCTGTGCTGAGCATAAACAACTGCGCATCCACAGGACAGTGGACAAAAGTAGTTCAATTGTGTCGCTGTCTCCAATAATAGGACATGACGGACTCATCAGAGTCGGAGGCAGATTGGAAGAATCTAACCTGCCATATGCCGCAAAGCATCAGATCTTGCTCCCATACAATGAGCCAATTGTGAAAATGCTGCTACGAGAGATGCATGAAGAGAACATGCATTGCGGCGCACATTCGTTGAGAGCCATAGCCAGACAGCAATAGTTGTGTCAGATGCACAAGGGCACGACCCAAATTGATGCAGCAAATCATGGGTAATTTACATGCGGATAGAGTAACATAGGCTCGTCCATTCTCCAACTCTGGAGTCGACTACTGCAGTTCCTTTTGGATTCACCATAAAATCCGGGGAAAAGGGATAAGGCGTACATTGCAGTATTCTGCTGTTTTGCCACGAAAGCAGTGCATCTTGAATTGAAAAGCGATCTGACAACAGACGCTTTCCTAGCCGCTCTTCGGCGGCTCTTGGGTCGACGTGGAAAGTGTCCGACCATTCATTGCGACAACGCCACGAACTTTGTTGGTGCCAAC
>VNJN01000254.1:0-19464 GCA_008042485.1 Drosophila mayri | reverse complement strand
CTCTAATTAAAAGCAAACCCTAAGACAAAATAAATAAATGAAATGTATTAAGAAGTTAAACTCAAAACAATAAGTCTTTTGAATGTGTCTTCGGGGACCAGACTTGGTTGGATCCCCCTACGTGATCGCTCCGTAACTGCGACTGGACAAATCTCTCTACATTACCCCGATCCAAGAAAGTCAACACCATGCTACTGGTGTTCTTGGACAGCTTCACCAAATGGGTAGAACTGGTACCAATGCGCAAGGCCACCACCCGTACGCTGATTCGAGCGTTCCGCGAGCGAATTTTAGGGCGCTTCGGAGCCTTTAGGAAGATGGTATGCGACAATGGTACGCAGATCACCAGCAAGGCGTTCAGGAAGTTCCTCCGGGAGACGGGAGTGGAACTCCAGCACACCGCTCCGTATTGCCCAACAGGACGGTGAAGACGATGATATCCCAATACGTGGGGATGAGCAAAGTAGTAGTACCCGAACTCACTCTAGCTGTGAACACCAGCGTGTCCGAGACCACCGAATACAGCCCGGTATTCCTGGTGCAGGGACGGGAACCCCGCCTTCCCGGGGCCTGGTACGACCAAGTGACAGCATGAACGGGGATCCCTGCCCAGACCCCCACGCAAAAGCGAAAAAGAATGCAGGAAATCTTCAAAATCGTGAAGTTGAACCAGCAGAAGGCCATCCACGAACAGCGCCGGCACTACAACCTACGGCGCCGCGAGTGGAGGCCTGCCGTGGGATCGTTGGTCCTCGTTCGGCAATATCACCGCTCAAAGGCCGTCGTGTTTCGCGTCCAAATATGACGGACCCTTTAAAGTGGTGGCGTTCCCTTCACCCAATGTGGCCCGAATCAGGCGGCCCGGGCAACGGAAGGGCCGGCTGGCAAATGTGGCCGACCTAAAGGCTTTCCATACCGCCGGTATATCACATCAGCCCGACGGGACGCGTCGCCCTCCCCCCAAGCGGATTTCACCCCCCACACCCCGGAGACCTGGGCCCACGGCGACCCCGAGGAGGAGACCGGGTCACGTGGCTGGGGCTACGGGGCAAGCCCGACCGGGTCATCTGAGGGCCGGGTCTACGAACCCTGTAGCCCCAGGGAATTCGTCACCGAGGACGAGGAGGAGGCCTCCGAAGCGGAGACCACGCCACCCGATCCCGGATTCCGTGTGGAGGACGGGTCCGGAAGCGCATCGGAGCTGCCCTACACCATCAGCACCGAAAGCGAGGACCAAGACTCCCCACCCACCACCGAGCACTTCGTGGAGGAAAGCGAGGAGAGGTACGGGTATTGGAGAGCGGACTGGCTCCACCTTTTCAGGGCACAGTACACCCAGGTGACCCTCCGAGCGCCGTTCCGACGACCGTCCACCGGGCCGATCGTCACTTTCCCCCGTCGCCGCGGCCGGAACATTATTGTGTGCCGCGGGGGGATTGGATCACAATCGAGGAGTGGGACCCCCNCCCCCCCCCCCCCCCCCCCCCCCCCGGAGCACGACACGACCGAAACCGTCGACGCCGCCTCGTCCGGCCACGCCGCGTCGTTCACCCATGGCTACTGTGGGTACGGACGCCGCAGCCGTCGCCCATACCCTCTCTGCCCCGATCCCCACGGGAAAGTCGATGACGTGGGAGTCGGTGTCGAGCGACTCCGACTGCGAGCCCCGGCAGCAGTTCCGCCGATCCTCACAGGATGCGGAACGAATTCGCCCCGTCACGCCCACGTGCCACCAAGGGAGACGACCACCATGCCGCGGAATGCCCGTCCCCCCACCAGACCGAAGGGCCGATGGCCCGATGCACCGGCCAGCCTCAACCCTGAGGGAGAGACTCTAGCCACCCCCGGCCAGGGCTCATGGGAGCAACTGGTGGACCTCCCCGCCGGGTGGACCACCGACGCCCCTGGGCGACAGATCCCCGAGGCCCTCTGGCGGGACATCGCCAGATAGGGGCGCCCGTTACCGCCCGCCTATCGAGGCCGCCACGCCCACTGAGGCCGCTACGCCGCTGAGGCCGCCACGCCGCCCAGGCCGCTGCGCAGCCCAGGTCGCCTCTGAGGCCGTCCCGTATCCGTGTCCGCGGCCCGCATGCCGCCGCCTCGCCCAGCCAAGGCACGAGGACGCATGTAAGTCTATATTTTCCCCCTTCTCTACTGTATGGCCGCATTCCCAATTCCCATTCCCAAATCACTCATGGAAAATCCATCGAAGCAGCACCCTCGCTGCTCTTGACTATCAATAAAATTGACTTCAAACCAAACCAACAAACTGCTGCTCTCATTCTACTTGCACCCATACATCAATATATCAGTTAGGGCTATAGGCGATAGGGAATCATAGGTCCGGGCCCGCACCTCTGCCACACCAGGCCTGACGTCACGGGCAACATAGCCCGTACCGTTAGCAACATCCTCAAGAAACGAGAGGAAACGATGATGCAGTGGCTGGAATACGAGATCCGGCAATCAGCGACCGGCAGAGGAGGCCGGAAAGCGCGACCAGGGCAGAGACCCGCGGCGCAGGCGCCGACAGAGCGGCGGAATGCAAAAACGGAATTTGCGTGGACCACCTGCCGCCCAAGAGAGAGAGCGAGACAGAAAGCTCGCCATGCAAAAGAATGTGTGGAATGCGGAAAGGTACGCGCCATCAATCGTGGCAGCGCAGCCGCTAAAGGAGCGGGCAGAATTGGGTCACGCGACGGCTGGAATGAGGGACAAAAGATCACTCGTAATTAGGCCAGCAGCGATTTAAGAAGTGACAGTTTAATTGAGACCAAGTGACCCCCGCGGAACACACATAGATAGACCAGAACCCGGAACCCAGGACAACGAGGACCCCCACACGACAGGGACAGCGAATTGGACAAATGGAAGAGATATCTCTCGGGTGAGCGAACAGCGCCCGCCACATTTAGATTACGAAATTGGTGTGAACAATAGGAATAGGAAAAAACCAGACAAAGGGGTAGAAAATAAAACGAAACACTTTTACGAGCATAAGGAAGACTAGCACAGGCAAATACACATGAAATAAAAGAACAGAATGAACACACGAAAAGTAATATTATTATATATAATATATAAATATAAATATAAATAAAAATATATATATAATAAAGAATAAAACAAACAAACAAACACATCCAAACCTATAAAATTTTGTTCCAGCAATAAATAAATATTTATCTTTTTTATATACATATGTTATATCCAAAAATTAGTTGGGTTTTATTTGCTATCCTGACATATATATATATTGGCATACATAAGCTTCCCGCTATTCTGCGAGCAGCCGAAATTTTTCATCCAACTATACATACATACATAAACGATACATACATACATATTGGGCAATTTATCTCGTCTCCGTTTTGTTCTCTTACAAACACCTGCACTCATACGATCCAAGTAGTAACGAGCAAAACACAGGTGATACAAAATCTTGCATCCATATCCCAATACAAAGTCGATCGCCGAAACAAAAATTAATATTTTCAGAATAATCTTCAAAATAAATAACAAAGTCGATAGCTATTTTAGAGTCGTTTTTTCAGCTAGTTTTCTTTGTTGGCTTCTTTTTCATGTGTCGCAAAAGTGTTTACGCTTTGGTTGTGTTCCTAAATTACGAAAAATCGAGCGAGAGAATTTCAAATCGAAATCAAAAAATTCAGACTCCAAAGCTATCGTTTCAGGCCGCTTATTCCTTTTCTGGCTATTTAATTCTTTTGACATTGACATACACTTTTTTTCTGGCGGTTGATTTGTCATTCCTTCTTTTTTGGGTTTCATAGGTTCTACGATTTGACGTATTCCTGTACAAGAAGTAATCGGGCCGATTACCGCAGCTATATTTGGTTATTTGTTTAAGGGGAGCATTTAGCTATTTTTTCAGAAAGAGCATTCAGCTATTATTATAATACTAGGCTATATTCACCTATTTTTTCCAGATATTTTTTTGCTGTATAAGCTAATTTTGCTATATATTTTTTTTTTGCTGATATTTTTCCAAACGTTTAGCTAGTTTAAAAAAAGGGAAACATTTAGCTATTTTCGCAAAATTGTCGGCTATATTTAGAATTTTTTTATAGCTATTTTTTTTAGCTGTATACGTTTTTGTGCCACACCGAGTCTTCGGTTCAGTTTCGGTTCCTCCAATTTTTTCTTTTGTTGGCGGTGGGCAGGCCGTTTGTAAAGTAGGGCGAAGCTGAGTATACCCGTAAGAAGTCAACACCTACACCAAAAAAGGAAACAAAAACCGTATCTTCCTCTCCGCTACCTTCTCGCGTCAAACCAGTGCCACAGTCCGCTAGCCCGAAATCCAGAAGCTCAAGTGTCGTGCCGAAGATCGGAGATCGTCCAACGACAAGCTTAAAAACAAGTCCGAGAATTGTCGTCTCCCAACCGGTGGCGAAAACTTCAAGCGAGTGTTCACTTGTGGAACAGCCAGAGAATCCCTTTGCATCCGGGACTAAATTCCTCAGGGTCACACGCGCTAGTAGCAAAATGTCGGTAACCGAGCAGCCAACGGCCGGAACCGCTGCGTTGCACAAATTCATCGCCGTGAGCGATCGCGTTAGAGCGTTCGAAGTCAAGATCAACACTCCTGGTCAGGCTTCGCAATCTTCACACACATTGCAAGTCCGTCTGCACCAAGTGCGAGCCTTATGGGATAAGGTCGAAAAAGAGTACGAAATCTGCTCTGACCTAATTGCCCAGGAAGTATCCCTTAGCACCTTGCCTCTCCTACAAGCAAACTATGACTATTGCTACAGACATACAGACATAATAAACATGAAATAAAACAGAATGCACACTTTAACAATAATTTGATTATTTTTCCTATCCAAATTGGCCACTCATACCACCTACTGTTCCCCTCCTTCCCACCTCGGGCGCCGTTGGGTAATTCCAGGCACTGACTTGGGCAGGACGGGGACAGGAGCGTCACGTCGCTGGGGTTAAATTCCGGACGTGGGCGCGGGCGGCGACTGCGGGACCCTTCCCAGCCGTCTTGTCCAGTCTCAGTATGCGCCGCAGGGATTAGCCCGGGCGCCGCCGCTGGAAAATTACGAATCAAGGGGCATATTTAGGGGAGGGCGACGGCCCGCCGTTGGGATACCACATCCTTACAATACCTTTTGCAGAGACGTTGGTCAAGTTCTGATCAACCCGATGTCGTCTGCGAAGCCCACGACAGAGCAGCCTTCAGGTAGTGCCAGCTTTAGTATGCCATCATACATGACGTTCCATAGGATTCGCCCAAGATTGACTGGGCCGGGAACAATATGGAGACAATAGCTCCCAGCTACTCCTGCGATGTTGGTGTGAGCTGTCTGATTAGCTTGCCCATAACCAGCTTGTAGGCTGACCCAAAGGGTTCCTGGTCTGCCGCGTCGCAGATGCACTTGCTTTTGCTTGCCCTGATCGCCACCTTGAGGGCTTTCTTGCATTCCCTGAAGCTGGCCTCGTACTGCTCGTGCGCGGGGCGTCCTCTGCCCCACTGGCATCTTCGCCTCGCAGATAGGCACTGCGGTCTCGCCGCAGCTATCTCCTGGTTCCACCACGATACTGGTCGCCCGCAGTTTCCCCTGCAGCAGCTCACCACCGCAGCCCCTCCGCGCAGGCATTTGCATCCCCGGCGGTTGTGTTCCCGATCATGTTGGCAAGTAGCACTTCGGTGTTGAGGGTGCCTGCCTTTTAGGCCATTGGCCGGTTGTGCGGTCTCGTCTGGTCAGACCTCGTCTACATGATGATAGCTGCGTGGTCGTTATGTTTGAATAGGCCGCTGACTCTCCAGCTGGTGTTCCGTGTGAGCTCTGGGCTGGGAAAGGTCAGGTCGATGGTTGACTCTCGTCCCGCCCTGCTGTAGGTGCAACGGCACCCATCGTTGAGCAGGCATACATCCAGGGCTGTGAACGTGTCCAGAAGGATCGTTCCCCGCTGGGTCGTCTTCGTGCTTCCCCACTCGGTGGCCCAGACATTAAAATCCCCTGCTATTATTACCGGTGATCTTCCACAGGCATCCTGGGCGATCTCTAGTACTGCGTCTCTTTACGCGTCTATGCTCAGGCTCGGTGCTAGGTAGCACCTTTAAACTGTCATCTTGTGGAGTGTGGCCCTGGTGTATCCCGGTCTCGACACTCGCTGTGATAGGTGGCCAACGGTCTGCCCGCAGCTCCAGATGGCTGCCCCGTCGTTGGCACTCTCCTGTCATACACCCTCGTCTTTCGCTCTGTATGGCTCGCTCAGTAAAGCGATGTCGATCATCTTCTCGGTGACAGTTTGGGACAGGAGGTCTTGGGCTGCTCTGCAGTGGTTGAGGTTAAGCTAAAGTAGCTTAACCATTCTGCATTTTTTTGATGGCCTTTTGGTACTCCGGGCAGTACCTGCTCAGGGTCGCATGATCCGCTTCCATCGCGTTCTCCCCGGTTGCATAGGATGCACCTTGGATTGCCTTGGCACGTCTTGTTTTTGTGGCCGACCAGGCCACATCTGAAACAGGATTCCTGCGTGTCCTTTGCTGTCGCTTCTGATACTCTGCATCTCGCCGAGGTGTACCCGAAGCCCATGCACTTAAAGCATCGCCGCGGCTCCGTTTTCTGTTTGATGCGGGAGACTATCCATCCAATCCTTTCTCTCTTTCAAGTGAAAGTTCGTGTTTTTTACTTGCGCTTTCGTTTTTGTGTAATAACATTACCATAAAACCACCGGGGTTTACCTAAAGATTCTACTTTGTGTTCCTTACATTTCCCGTTCGCGTGTGCATCCAGCTATATTAAATTATTTTAATTCTTGTATTTTCACTAACTAATTGTGCTGCCAGTGTTTGTTTTTTTGTCTTTTTGCATTTCTTCGTTGCACCTCTTCCGTTTAGCCGGGACAGCTAAACGTTTATCTAAGCTCGCTCACTTTCACACTCCCCGCTATAACTCTCTCGGTGCAGCTGCACTTCTCTGCTCATATATGTCGCCCGCTCATCCTATTATACAGTGGTAAATTGTAATAATGGCTTCTGATATTATCTGCTCTTTTAAAACTTGCTCTTACCATCGGCTGCTGATTGTATGACAACATTTCGCATGCTAAATGCATTGGTGTTGTCGGCCGGACAGTTGATGATGTGAGAAAAATCATCGGCTTGCGCTACTGTTGCGATGCCTGTCGTGACGTTGAAAGGGAAATGACATATTTCATGCGGCAAACCAAGGGCAGTTTTACGGAGTTCTTATCGAGTTTCAACAAAACTCATAACATCTTCTTAGCACTTGATAAAAAATTTAATATTAAATGAGTCTACAAGGCGCAAAAAAGCTGCAACTGGAGTGCAGCATTGTGACGGATCCCAACAACCTGTGGCGGGATCTAAACAGCAGCCGCCTTTGACACAGCCTTCGACCTCTGAATTAAATCCCATAATTTTAAGGTCAAGTGTTAGGAAAGAGTCCATATCCAAAGGTGCTGTGGGAATAAACGTTCGCCTCCTATGGGCGCACAAATTTTGACCCCCATAGCCCCGTAAATTTATCCCCCCAGGAATTACCAGCCAATATGTGCACTTCAGGCACTCGGCCTGTCTCTCCACAAACCCGCATCGCTATTCCACTTACGAAACAGATATTTGTTTCGCGGCTCTCTCCTGGTCAAACCTCTGAAGATGTTATTGCCTTTTTACGAGGCAAAGTCAGAGCTGAAAACTTAAAATTAAAGGTGGAAAAATTCAAATTTTCTTAGGCTAGGGATATTTCATCCTTCAAAATAAATGTCCCAAATGAATTCTTTGGCACAATAAGCTCAACCAAATTCTGGCCTGAGTGTATTGTCGTTAAAGAATATAAAGCTAAGAAAAAGAAACGGCCTGTTGGGATAACTCTTCCTAAGCCCGATCTAACCACAGTGCCCTCTACATCCTCTGACTGTGTCCAAAAAAAATAAACACTTTTCTGTTAAGCTCCTATCAGAATGCGAGAGGCTTACGTAGTAAGCTGCCTAAATTGTATTCTGATAGTTTTGCATTCGCTTTCCATGTTATTGTGTTAACAGAAACCTGGTTAAAGCCGGAGATTCTTAGCTTCGAATTGGTGGATGGTTTCCAATATGGTTTCTTATAAAAAACATTTAATAGTCTTGGGTGATTTTAATATCCCTGGGGCAATTTGGTCCCTAAATAGCTCCTCTAACACACTTTAATCCTCAACACAACATGATTTTATTGCTGGCTTGTTCGACATCTTGCTGTCTCACGTCAATCTTGTACGAAATTCCTTAGTTTAGTGAGGGTGGCACCGCTGACGCAACCTGAAGATTCCTATCATCCTGCTTTCAAATATACACTCGACATTGGTGCTGATATACAGAAAATACCTGATAGACCAGCCAAAAGAGATTACTGCTTTCGCAAGTCTGAATTCGACCGGCTGAATAATTTTATTTCTGACTTTAAGTGGTCTGATCTATATACATTAGACTTCTGCATGAATATATTCATTTTTTAACACACTGTACATCAAATAACACAGAATGACACAACTGTACTGAATTCAGTATACGTCAATACTTCTAAAAAAAAATGGATTCGGAGGAAAACGATTCTCGTGCATTACAAAAATTTATATTAAAATTAATAGCCAACATAAAGACACAGAAATATCAATGAAACTCACAAATGAAATCGGCAGCATTTTTGCGGAATATTCCGAACCTATTAAAATCACCATTTAGACAAGAAGAAATTAACACATACAAAAATTTTAATAATCAATTTAAAGATGAGTTTGACGTTATGAAGTGGTGGTCAATCACCGCTCTCCCACGCTTTTCCAAATTAGTTGCAAAATATTTTCGACTCCGGTGAGAAACGCTAGAAAATTTTCACCACTGAAGACATGATACACAAAATAATGTTCCTACATTAATAAATTAAATATAGAATCTTTTGTAACATAAAATATATTATCTTCTTATTCCATTCAATCTCACTGTACAGTGCCTAGACGTCATACGTCATGCTGTTCTTATAAAAAGCAGTACAATACAGGCAATTTTAGCCTTCTTACTTACACTCATTAATACTGTACATTGCGACGCGTGCCGCGCAAAAGAAAATAAAGAGAAATGGAGTAAAGCGCGGGTGCTAAGGAAGGGCCACACTAACGGCCAGGGGCACACTGGGCGGAAAAGAAGAGGAGGAAGCCGATCGCGACGGGCACACTGGGACGAGCCAGGCCCTATATAAGGCGAGCCTCTGGCCATAGAAAATCACATAGCAGCCGACAGCGATCGGAAGCGGTAAGCCACTTCCAGTGATCAGCAGCCAAAGTCACTTTTTTGGGCGACCCGAATCTCTGGGGATTTGGGTTGCAATCAATTGTCGAAAGACTTACGAGTCGCGGCAACAAATTCGGCTTGCCGAATTCTCTCTCTGAAGACTTTCGAGTCCGCCAACCATTCTCTCTCTGAAGACTTCCGAGTCCAACAATTCTCTCGCTCTGAAGACTTTCGAGTCCTCCCAATTCTCTCTGAAGACTTTCGAGTCCGCCCGCCCTCTCGGACGACTTTCGAGTCCCGCCATTCTCCCTTTCACCTATCTCTTCCCTTCTCCGCAGGCTCCCGGGTCCCTCGCTCTCTCCGGACTGGGCACCCAAGCCCGCAGGCAACTGACGGTGGCCGCAGCTGACTCTTCGACGCACACGAAGCCCAGGTGACTACAAAGCGGCGTACCCTGGATCCGGGCTGAAGTAGCTAAACTCTGTAGCAAGAACCTTGAATAAACAACCAAACCTACATAAGTCAACCGAATTCTCTCCACTTTTCTCACTGGTGGGGGGGGCCGGGGAATCTCTCTTACAGCTACCACTCGGACTACTAGGCGGATTCTGGTCGTCCCTGAGCTATCTGGGAACTTGGGCGGCAGACCTTCACATTGGCGCCCGAACAGGAAGAGTGGTAGTAAGAGAACCCCGAGACCAGGAGAGCATGTCTAGCTGGGTTTACATGGCAACAAAATCCGAGCTGGCCGAGTTCGCGGAGGAATTCGGGTTAGACCAAGCAGGGAAATTGGAAGACTTAAGGAAGGAGCTGTCGGCGTTCTGTAAAAAGACGGATCATACAGATCATACATAAGACAGAGACTGACAACCTTGGCAGAGAGGAACAAAAGATAAAAGAGCTCCGCAAGAGCACCGACGATCGTGGTAACTGGCGAGATGGAGAGCCCGAGAAAGGAGACACAGTGGAGGAAAGTGGAGACGGAGATTATTGATCGGGTGCGAGGATGGGGGATAGGTTACCAAGGAACAACGATTCCACTGGAATTCTTGGAAAAAATAGAACAGTGGGCGAAGGGGTACGGGATGGCAATGGATCAGTTGATCCAAACTATGCCATTCATCCTTGAGGGACTCGCAGCTGATTGGTGGAAAACAACACCGACCGAGGTCAGAACCTGGGATCAATTGAAAGAGGAGCTGCGTTAGTACTTCCTGCCACCAAGGTACGAAGAACAGCTGGAACAACGGATCTCCCAGATGCGGCAACGAGAAAACGAACCAGTAAGGGAGTATGCTACCGAATTGCGGAAGTTGATGCGGTTCACGGAGCTGTCCGAGAGTGAAAAATTGGACAGGGTGTATAAAAATTGCAGGAGCAAAATAAAATTGTACACTCGGAGGAACGGGTTCAAACCGCTAACAGAGTTCTTGAAACTGGCAGAGGAGGTAGAGAAAATTGAAGCTGCGGAGGCCGTAATACGGCCGGTGCAACAACAACAGATAAGGCAAGAGATGTGCTTCAGATGCGGGGGCACGGGACACGCAGCACGCAATTGTAGCAATCCACCGGGGCTGTTTTGTTGGGTCTGCGGGAAAACCGGAAATAACATTTGCCAACGGGATGAGGCAACAGTCCAGAGGAGAGTTTTACGCCGAGATCAGGCTCGGTGGAGCACAGATTGAAATATCGTTCATGATCATGTCGGAAGTAGCGGGTGGCATTTTATTGGGGATGGATTTCCTGGCAAGGGCACGGAGTACGCTGCGATGCGGGAATCTCGAGCTAGAGATAAAGGAGGCGGGCATCGACAACGACGAAGCAGTGGAGGTAACAGAGACACAGGAACAGGGGGACATTCTGGAGAAGAGGATAAAGAAGTTCCTGCAGGAACACAGGCAAGTATTCGAGAGGATGCAGGGGGTCAGTAACGCCACGACACACAAGATATACCTAACAGACGATAAGCCAATCAAGCAAAGGTACTACCGAAGAAACCCAAAGCAGCAGGCAGTTATCGATGAACAGAAAAATGAGTTACTCTCGCTAGGGCTAATAGAAAAATCAAGGAGCTCATATAGTGCACCCGTGGTACTGGTCAGGAAAAAGAACAACGAATGGCGAATGTGTATCGATTATCGGTTACTTAACGACAAGACTGAGAAGGACGCATATCTAGTACCACGGATGAACTTTACCCTAGACCAGCTGCGGAGGCAAAGTACATAAGCACTATAGACCTTAAGGCAGGGTACTGGCAAACAATATACGGCATTCACGGTATCGGGGAGAGGATTATTCCAATGGAAAGTGAAGGCGTTTGTCTCACTACGGCACCAGCGACATTTCAACGGGCATTGGACTCAATCATTGGGCCGAAAATAGAGCCCCACGCCTTTGCGTACTTGGCCGATATCATCGTGATAGGGCGGACGAAGGAGGAACACCTAAAACGATTACAGGAGGTATTTAATCGGCGAATAAACCTGGATAAATGCCATAAAGAAATACTTGGGGCATGTCGTCAGCCACCGGGGCATTCACACAGACCCTGATAAAGTGGCGGCGATTCGGGAACTACCGACACCAAAGTCCACAAGAGAGGTACACAGTTTCTTAGGGATGGCCTCGTGGCATAGACGGTTTGTACCAAACTTCACAGAGCAAGCCGAACCGCTACAGGAGCTGGTCCGAAAGGGGCAGAAATTTGAATGGACCGAGAAACACCAACGCGCGTTCGACGCGCGTTCGACGGCCTGAAGAAAAGCTTAACGCAGGCACCAGTGCTGGCGTGCCCGGACTTCACGAAGCGGTTCAAGTTGCAAACAGATACGAGCGACTTTGGATTGGAGGCAGTCCTGACACAGGAGGCAGAGACGGGGAGCAAGTAATCTCGTTCCCAAGCCAGAGGTTAAGTAAGACGGAGCAAAGATACAGCGGGACGGAAAAGAAGCCTGACCATTTATTGGGGCGTCGACAAGTACAAAATGTACCTCGAGGGATACCCATTTACGGTAGTAACGGATCATATGGTAACGGATCATATGGCGCTGAAGTGGCTGAACTCGATCAAGAGCCCGTACCAATTCGATGTGCCGTACAGGAAGGGGAAACTCAACGTGGTAACGTATGCCCTATCAAGACTACCACGGTTGGAAGTCAAGGGATTAAGGCACCAAGACGACTGGATAAGGCAAGGGATGGATGAGCTACAAGCAGAAGCACATAGTGAGGAGTACCAAATGTCGGTGGGGCGATTATACAAACGGAGCGCAGCGGAAGCAGGGCACCTTGGAACATTCAAAACAATAAAGAGAATAAAAGCAAGGTATTTTTTGCCGGGATTGACCAGGGACACAAAGAAGTTCGTGAGATCGTGCGATAGTTGCCAGAAATACAAGGTCTCGCAACAGAAGGCAGCCGGGAAAATGCGAACGCAAGTGGCGGAAACACCGTGGGAGACGGTATGCGTCGACTTTGTGGGGCCACTGTCATGAACAACACAGTGTTGCTGGTAATGGTCGATAAGTACTCAAGGTGAGTGGAGTTGGCAGCAACCCGGCAAGCAATGGTCATTTCGGGTGCGGATACTGGCAAGGTTTGGTGCCCATAAAATTATGGTATCGGACAACGGGGTCCAGTTCACGGGAAGGAAGACAAGACAAGGGATGGAAGGATGAGGTATAAAGCAACAATTCACGGCACATTACACACCGCAAGAAAACTCGACAGAACGGACAAACCGAACAATCAAAACAATGATTGCCCAGATAAAGGGAGAGAACCAAACGAAATGGGACGATCAACTGCCGGAACTAATGTTGGCGTTCAATAGTAGCACCTCGGAGACAACAAAGTATAGTCCCGCACAGTTAATACTGGGTAGGGTACTACGGCTACAGGAACAATATTCGACAAGGCCACCGAAGGGTCGGGGATCCAAGAAGAAACGTTCGAGGACCGGTGGAAACGCATGGAAGAACAAAGGAAGGGCGCAATTGGGAAAATGATCAGCGCGGCGGAACATCAGAAGGAACTTCACGCTTTGAGGAAAAGGGAATGGAGGCCGAAGGTTGACGACTGGGTACTATGTAAGACGCACCACTTGTCAAACGCAGTACCGAAATTCAACGCCAAGCTGGCGCCAAAGTACGACGGTCCATGGAGGATAATGGAATTCACCTCGCCCTTAATAGTAACGTTAAAGAACAAACAAACCCGGAAAATAAGATGGGCACACATTGGGGACACGAAACCGTATGTAGAAATATCGCCCGAACCCCAGCACGATACATCGATACACGCTAGGGACGATCACGATACATCGAAACACACTAGAGACAATCACGACACATCGATACACGCGGGGAGAAGTCACGATACATCGATAGATAGGGGGCGGGGGGTCACTCTAATCCCAAATTCTAACCATGCACTCATTCAGAAACAAACCTTCCAGAAGCCAGTAGATAAATATAATACACTTGGTGACTCGACGAGACATACTAACAAAAGCTGTGTTCTTGTTACATAAAAAGTGGGAAAGTTTGAGGACAGCGCAGCAACGTTCAGGCGGCGGCGGTAGCGGTGACCCGAGCCAAACTCGTGGAGGCGGGCGACTACCAGGAGCGGGGAGGAAAAGGACGGAGCCGGCAAGGATGGGCAGGAAGACGATCACAGCACCAGCAGAGGCCGCATGGAGCATGGCGACAGCAGGAGGGGCGAGCGATGTTGGCGCGGGCAGGCGACAAGTGGCCCATGTCCCGCGGCACTGGAAGCAGCGACACCTGCTCAACCGGTGGAGGTCAGGTCCCTGGTGGCATGCCCAAAGATGCCCAGCCAAGCACCGGCACCACAACTAGAGGAGGAAGGCTCACCACCTCTAGTACCGCAGCCGCAGACTCCGGACCGGGACGTGCTCGAGTTGCATCCGGTAGAGCGGAACGAGCTGGGGTGGACTATGCCGACCGGGGCTGTGCTCTCCGAAGCATGAGTGGAGGCCATCGAAAGGAAGCTGGCATCAAAGAGGTACGGGCAGTAGAAACGCTGACTGCAGGAGGTCGGAGGCGTCGTCTGGAGGGTGGTCTCCAACCGGGGAAACCACGTAGCGATAATGCGCCACGATTGAAGGGGGTGGGGGGGGGGGGGTCAAACTTCTTTCAAACTTCACCGTACAGAACGCACAGTATTATAAAAACTATTTGACTCGTTGCAGGGTCCAATTCTCTCAGGATCCTTGTTTTATAATTTTGTTAACACTAAACGTAAGGCGGTAACTCAACCTTCATCACTTTCTTTTGCAAACGCAACTGTGAAGGGCGATCAGGCAATTGCCGATCTTTTTTCCCAATTTTTCCAAACATACTCCGACTGGGTAGTCTTTCCAATGATAATTGTTTTTTCGTTTGGTTCTTTGTTACTTTGACAACTGGTGGAAGTATAAAAGTGATGTGATCATGTTCTACAACTTCTTTATCACTGTATTCTATGTCGTTTATCCATACGGTGCAGTTTTGTAACGTATTATAAATGAGCTTGTTAGGTAGGTTTCACCGTAGCATGTTGATTTAAAGGTAAGGTTCCTTCCATTGAATATGAAAATATATCCTTTTTCTGCTTTGAAGATGTTCGTTTCGTGGTGCCCGACATCTATTACGTTTTCGTGACGCTGTTGACGATATCCAGAATGCATTTGTTGTTCTGTGCTATAGCTTCTGTATGAGTTCCTGGGCAGAAGAATTCCTGTTCTACCTTGGTTGAGTTGTTTATGGGTAAGGGTGTTATATGAGTGAACTTATACAATTGTGTATTAAAAATTGGTATGAAAGTAAGGCGTCTATCTTGTTTTCTAATTGTTGTAATTTTCCTCTTATGATTTCTCGCGAAATTTCGAACGTTTCGTCTAGTCTAAGGGATTTCAGTGTATCCTTTATTCCGGAAGGACATACTTTGAAGTCCTGTACGTCTACAATGTAAGTAAGAATTTTATGGTTTTGTGTTATATGAGCGTTTTCCAGATGGTTGAGTGCAAGGGGTGAGGATGCGTTGAGTCTTTCCAAAGAGAAAAACTGCGCGGCATAATGGGTTGTTCTGGAATGAATTGGATATGCTAAGTGTTATTCTTTTTTCGAATTATTTTTCTTATTTTTTGTTTATGTAATTTCTGTTGTCTGTTGGTTAGTAGTGTGATCCCTTTGTCGGCTCTGACTTTATGTAGGGAGAATCTGGGCGTAAGCTTATTTCTCCTGTTTTCTTTTCTAAAAATACCATCATCAGTTTCGACTTGTATTGGTGGTTCTCTGTCTTTGTTCAGTTTAGTTAACCGCTGCTCTATTTTGTTGTTTAGTTGTTCTTGAATTTTAGGGTATAGGTCCTTCCTGAATTCGTTCAATTTTTATAAATAATCATGATGGTTATCGAATTTTATGGTTTTTTCGAATATGTGTGTTCTGCCGTGAAAAAGTTCGAATGGTGTATGGGAGGTGCTAGACTGTATTGCTTTGGTATAAGTAGTTATTACTTCCTAAAATATTTCAGCGTGGTCAGAGTCTAATTGGAGCTCCTTCCTGCGGGTTTCTATTATTCTATAGAGCTCCGTGAACGTAGAGTGAAGTCTTTCGACAGGTGCATTTCCCGTTGATTGTTGGAAAGATGTAATGTGGATAGTTATGTTGTACTGAGTCAAGAAATCAGTGAATAGGTTTCCTAAAAATTCTGCGCCCTGATCGAAGACCAATTTCTTCGGTAGGCCGAAGGTGCTAACGAATTGTGACAGTGCTGACAGTGGGTATGCCTGTGCGAATTTTGATAATTTGTTAATGACAGTCAAATAATTTGTATTATTGATTATATAAATGTCGATATGGACCACATCTAGGGGTCCTGTAGGTGCTGGTGGGGCTTGCATGAAAGGTTTGTGTGGTTGTCTATCATATTTAAGTGTTAGGCTAACATCACAATCCTTGATTATTTGTGTGATAATTTCTTTCATGCGTGGGAAATAAATGTCTCTCTTAAGATGGATAAAGGTCTGGTCAATTCAGCTGTGGCTATTAAGGTGATACGATTGAATCGTTTACTTTTGTTCTTCCGGATCAGAAAGATCGGTTAGAAGTGATGAGCAACGACAAATGTTGTACAAGTTGTACCTGAGAAATAATTGTTGTATGTTTCTTCAATTATACAGAAGATGTTGTCTGGTGCTAGGATTGCATGTGTTTTGTTTGGTTTGAGGATAGTCTGGAGTATATTAGTAATTGAATCGAACGTATATTCTGGTTCAGAGAAGGTACGTCTTATTTTGTGGTGTTATTAATTAAATTGGGACTGATGGTCCATTTTGGAAGATTGCTTGGATATTGAAATGGTTTATTGGCTTCTGAATAATTGTTATTCTAGTTGGATCTTCGTTTATGTTCAAATTTGGTTCTATTCCGTTGAGTGCATCAGCAACAACATTCTGTGTACCTTTTTTATATACAACTTCGTAGTCGTAAGCGGCGAGAGTGGTTTCCCACCGAAGTAATTTTGGGTTTTGGCCTTTTAAGTTTTCCAGTCAAACTAATGGTTTATGATCTGTTACTATTTTAAACTTGCGCCCAAAAAGGTTGGGTCTAAAATGTCCCACAGACCAAACAATCGCCAGCATTTCCTTTTCTATCGTTGAATACCTAACCTCTGTGTCAGAGTGTGTTCGACTGGCAAATGCGATAGGTCTATCGTCGGTGTTGGGGCCTTGAGATAAGACTGCACCTATGGCATAGTTGCTTGCATCTGTGGTCAATGTGAATGGTTTATTGAAATCAGGGTATGTTAGTATTGGGTCATTACACAAAAGGTTTTGTGAAGCTACTACTTCTTTGAACTCATCATCGATCACTATTGATTTCTTGCCTTTCAGTTGTCTGGTTATAGGTTTGGTTATTCCTGCGAAGTCTCTTATGAACTTCCTGTAATAACTTAGTAAACCTAGAAATGATTTAATTTCTCGAACGGTTTTCGGGCAAGGGAAATTTTTTATTGCTTCGATTTTATCTGGGTTAGGTTTGACTCCTTCTTGTGTAACAATGTGTCCCAAAAAATATATTTCCTTTCTTAGGAAACTGCACTTGGCGGGTTGTATTTTTAAATAAGCTGTCTGAAGTTTATTAAATACTGCTCTAATGTCTGAAATATGACTGTAGTGAAGGGGAGAAAATGATGATGTCATCGAGGTATACAAGGCAGACCTTCCCTATTAGATCTCCGAGGACGTTGTCCATAACGCGTTGGAAGATTGCAGGTGCGTTTTTGAGGCCGAAAGGCATCCTTGTGAATTCGTAGTGCCCGTTTTTGACAGTAAACGCCGTTATGTTTGCGTCGTGTGGGTTCATCTTAATCTGATGAAACCCACTAGCTAAGTCGATTGTTGGTAAGTATTTCGTCTTACCTATACTGTCTAATATGTCTGCTATGTTAGGAATTGGGTATCTATCCGAAATGGTTTTTTCATTTAATTTGCGGAAATCTATTACCAGTCGCCACTTCTTTTGGCCGGAAGCATCAGTTTTTTTTGGTACAACCCATACGGGTGCACTCCAAGGGGAATGACTGTTCTTGATAATGTTCTGTTGAAGCATTTTTTAAATTTTTTTTCGAACTTCCTCTTTGTGTATGAAAGGGTATCTGTACGATTTAGTGTGTATCGTCTACTGTTGGAATTGAATGTTTAACAACATTTGAAAACGTTAGTTGGTTATCTTCCTTATAGAAAAGTTTTTTGAATTGTCTGCAAAGTTTTACTAGGTCTCGTGTCTCCTCATCATTCAAGTGTCCTGTCTGAATTTCTAATTCCGACTGTACGTTTGTGGGTTGTGGGGTTTCTGCGGCGAACATACAATACAAGTAGTCGTAGTTCTGAAGGGGGGTCGTTTCTGCTTGTAATGGTTCCACGAGGTATAATTTTTGATCATAGTCCGCCGTGTTGCAGACGTCGAAGTATGCGGAGCCAGCAAGTGCCGTATAGAGCCCACCCGTAATTGATAACTCGTTGTTTATGGTTGTGGTTTCAAATAGAAAGTCCCCTTTCGTCACGTTTATGGGGAGTAATAATCGGACTTTGGTGTTTAATGGTACGGTGTGTGTTGTGTCCACCGGATTTACGCTTGTTAGAATTGGTAAGGAGGACTTTGTCATTTTTAGGACAGAGTCCGCTATGTGTATTCTTCCGTCTAAACTACTTAGGAAATCCATGCCTAAAGGACCATTAAAATGCGGATGGAAATCAAACAGGAAAAATTTTGGTTTCCCTGTTGTTTCGAATTGTTCGAAGATAATTGAATCTGTATATTCTTGAATTTGGAATTTCTTAAGAGTGGTGTGAATGTTAATATGTGTGTTTAATTTTTTGATGTTGTCTTTTGTGACCAATATTGGTTTTACGAAGGAGTAAGTGCAGTCTGTATCTTTTAAAAATTTATGTGGATTTGTTGTAAAGAGTTTTGAAGATAAGAGAACATAAGGTAAAGATTTTCCATGGGATTTTATATTTAAGAATCCGATTAATTGTCCGAGGCTTCTTGTAAAAAATTTGCGCCGTCATTGATGTTGCAAGAAGGAGAAGGGGTATCGCTGGTCGATACCGAATTGTTTCGGAATGGATTTTGGGTCCAGGTCGAAAGGCTATCTTGTCGGTTTTGGGATTGTTGTCTGAAGTCATTTCTCCTGGTGTTGTTACCACCTGATTGTCTGTAATTATTCTGATTACGATGATACGGACGACTACGGTCGCCCGAGTTTTTGTGGTTGCGATATTTTTGGTCGCTGGAATTTTCGCGGCGGTGGTTGTTCTGTTGGTCCTTCGAGTTCTGGTAGTAAAAGTTTTGTTCTATATGTGCCATTTCGTAAGCCTTTTCTATAGATTCTGGATTACGGGATCGAATTATTGTTCTTAATGGGCCGTTTAGGCCAACAATAAATGCATTAAGGCAAATATCGGAGTATAGGGCATCTTTTGCCGTGGTGTTTTGGGCATCGAAATTTTGGGTCATTAGTCAGAAACACTAGTTGTCCTTAACTTTGCTATTGCGAAGAATAGTTTGTTAATGGAGTGTCCGCTTCGTAGGGTTTGGATTTCCAAATTAAAATTGCCTCTGTCTTCTTGCTAGTGTAAAGTCGTTTAAGGTTTGCTTTGATTGCGTCCCAGATGAGTGGTGTGCCACA